>QKWP01002457.1:33973-62059 GCA_003550325.1 Gigaspora rosea
TTTGGGTTAAAATTTTCATGCCATGGTCAAACTACTAAGTAATTATTAAAGATCGTCATATATCGTTTCAAATAATTATGATTATAATCGATTTATAGATATATAACGATTTAATATAAAAAATGATATATATATCGATTATAGATATATATCGATTTTTATCCAATTAATCGATATATAACGATATTATAATATATATCGATTATAGATATATATTGATTTTTATCCAATTAATCGATATAACGATATTTAATCGATATATAACAATATTTTATAATCAATATAAAACGATTAAGTGCTATATATCGATCAATATCTATGTATAAAATTTTCTGATGATGTATAGTGCAAAAAATCTAAAAAACTCACTTTATATAGAACTAATTAGAAATAAGCTTCAGACCTTTGCTTATTGATATCGATAAATTTAGGAAATTTATTTTCAATATGCTACTAGTTTATGTTGCACTACATACTGTACGTATGTATCTTATTTATTTTATTAATCAAAAAAAATTTTTTTTAAAAAAAAAAATAAAAGTGGTTATTTGTACATTTAAGTTAATTGAGATCACGATCTTAAATAAGTAAATTTTAAATTTTTTTATTTAAAACTTTCTTTTATGCAAGTGCAGTACATACTAAATCCTCTTCTATTAGTCACAATTCAAGACTCTACTATACAATAAGAACAGATCTTTAGATCTATGATAATTGCGATAATCATATTCCAGGCATTTTTTTTAAAAAAAAAGAAAAAAAAGATTTTTTTTTAGCAAATTTACAAATTTCTTTTTTTTGTATATGCTTTCTTAGGTATCAATTCGGGAGGCATTATACAAATAATTTTGGCTCGCACTGGAATTTAAAAAACAATACAGTATGATTTTATTTATTTATTAAAAAACACTTTTATGGTAGTGTTATGGTATTTATTTCGATATTTACTTATTGTACAACTTATAATATTTAGGAATACAGTATGAATTCTTATTTGTTATCCTATTGTTAAGTGCATGCAGGCATATTATCTTATCTTATCATCCTGAAATAACAGCTTAGGCGTTATTTCAGGATGATATAAGTATGCTAAACCTGAATTATACTTATATAGTACGTGACAGTAAAAGACATCCAATCTATACATATATAGTGATTTGACCCGGTTGGCCTATAATAGGGTAACCGACTTGAACCAAAAGAAATACGGTTAACCAATTGAATAAAATGCTTAATCAGGTAATTTGGCATAATCAGTTGATAGCTGGTTAACCAATTACAAAAACAGTTGTACTGCATTAGAGATATTACCTGAATCAGCTGACCTGTACGGATTGACCCGACTCAACGGGTTATGCGAGTCACGGGTCAAAAACGGGTCATCTATAGGTATTTTCAAATAAACTTTTGTTTTTTTTTTTCAACAAAGCCCGAGTTCGGCTTTTGTTGGATATATGTTATTTGCGAAAGGGCTTTATTGTATTTATTTTATTATTTTATCGAAGAGAGAGAGATCTAAAAACCCGCTTATCAATTCCTTATTCCTTATATACTACTGATTTGAGTCAAATCAGTAGTATATAAGGAATAAGAAATTGAAAAAGCGGGTTTTTAGATTTCTCTCTCTTCGATAAAATAATAAAATAAATACAATAGACCCGGTTGACCCGGTTGATCCAGACAACTCAGGTTAACCAATAATTCAATTAGAAATTCTGACCCGGTTGGCCTGGGTAATTCGGATAATGCGGGTCAACTGAGTTAACCAAAACAGTTCCGGTTAATCTGATTGGAATCGGGTGGGACCGGTTCGGATAACCGATTAATGATTTTGATCTCGGTTCAAATCACTATATATATAGGCGTCAATTTTGGGTGCTCATGTGATCAATTCTGATTGGCTAATTTTTGTGTAATTGATTTTGATTGGCTAAAAACCTATATATGTTTTCTTTTTTTTATATTAAACGCCCCTTATGACTTTTTAAAAATTAAAAATAAGAAAAATTCCTCTAACAGAAATAGTGAGCTTCCAGAAATCAGCTGATTTTTGTTTACTATGAGCCTACCCCCACCCACCCACACCCAGTGTTGTCACTTGGACATGTCCATACTATGTTTTTTGTCCAACGTCCAAGATTGTCCAAAATCGTCCAAGCCTATGTCCCATATTTAACTAATCAATAAAGTAATTTAAAAAAATATATAATTATATATTTTTTTAGGTGCTGGACTCATTGGTAAAAAAATTAAAATAAATTATCTTAATAAAATTTTAAGTAATTTTAATTTGAAAAAATGTCCAAAATGTCCAAAAAACGTTTAAATGACAACACTGCCCACACCTGATACCCCAATTAGCCAATCAGATTTTACAATTATTAAAAAGTTAAATATAACATTTAATAGTAAATAACTTTTGATTTACTGGACCAAATTTGATAATTTAACTACTAAAATAATTCTTTTAATGAGAGGATTCTAGCAAGCCCAAAATTGTTAAAATCCAATCACAGGATCCTGTAATCGAAATAGATTTGTGTTACTATAATTTATTAAATAATTATAATTCATGTATAGTAACACAAAATTATTTCGATCTTAGGATCCTGTAATTGGATTTTAATGATTTTGGGCTTTTAGAATCCTCTCATTGAGAGGATCATTTTGGTAGTAAAATCATTGAAATCGGCCAAGTAGATCAGAAGTTATTTACATTTAAAATTTAATATTTGATTGTTAATAACTTCTGATCTACCGGGCTGATCTCGATGATTTTACTACCAAAATGATCCTCTCAATGAGAGGATTCTAACAAGCCCAAAATCATTAAAATCCAATCACAGAGTTCTAAGATTGAAATAAATTTGTGTTACTATAAATGGGTTATAATTATTTAATAAATTATAGAACTTTTATAGTAACACAAATCTATTCTAATCACAGGATCCTGTGATTGGATATTAACAATTTTGGGCTCGCTAGAATTCTCTCATTGAGGATCATTTTGGTAGTTGAATCATCAAATTTGGCCCAGTAGATTAAAAGTTATTAATTATTAAATATTATTAATAAATTTATAATTTTGGGAATTATGAAATTTTGGCTGGAATTACACCTGATACTTCAGCTGACTAGTGTTCCGCAAAAGATCTGGGTCTGGTCCGGGTCCAGTCCAGTCGATGGACCAGACCCAGACCCATATTGAAGTCTGTTCGAGTAATACCCGGTCCGGTCCATTATTTTTTTTTAACAAGCATTGAACATAAATAACTAGTACGAATAAAAGATAGTATTACCAGGAATAGAGTAATACTGATAATTTTACGTAGTGTATGATTAGACTGCAAATTTGATGGCATTCTTATGCAAAAATCTTGCAGCTTATTGAATAAATGCACATGGCGAATGCATATAGGAACTTCGCATGTTATATCTTCACATCGATATAACACACCTGTTGTATAAAATTGTTAGTCTAACTTTTAAAGTGTGATACCTGATTCTATAATTTATTTTTCTTATGGTCGTCGCTTGTTTGGATTTTTATCCTCCCACATTATTTATAATCGCCATGTTTCTTGGCATAAACAATGAATTATTTGAATATAGAAATTAAAATTCTGAATTATGCTATATTAATTTTCTAAAAATTTATTAGTCCTGTCCATAATAATAATAATAATAATAACAAATATTCATTTAACTACAAGACCGCCATCCCAAAAACCCCTTACAGCATATACGAATTGACTATTAATTTTATGCCAATTGCAATTTTATTAATGAAGAGTCAATAATTAATAAGTTGAGAAATGACATAGAGCATATATACATAAAAAACTATTGTACAAATCCAGACTGGATCTAAATCTTTGTTATAAAGAGATGGACCCCTAATTTAGATCTGGTTTGGTTTCTGAACCGAATTCAGATCTTCAAAAATACCCGCCCGGTCTGGTTCTTGCGGAACACTACAGCTGACCCACCCACCCACCCAGAAATCAGCTAATTTCTAAAAGCTCCCTTATCTAAAAATCTATCAATTTGTCAGAGGGTTTTTGATTTAATTTTTTTTAAAAAAGTTATAACAATTTAAAGTTTTTACTAATAACGAGTGGATGTTTTTTACTGTCCAGTACTGTAGCAAAAAAATAGCAATGGGCTGTTTTTAAAACTTGAATTGCTTACAATAGAACTCAATTCTCAGACTTTAATATTTTTGAATCTTTATCTAGGTCCAGACTTATTCGATTATCGGGATTTTTCATTGTTTGAACAATGAAAAAACCCCAAATCATATAAGTCTATACACTTTATCTTTATTCAATATAGTTATCAGAATTATCATGCGATGCTTGAAGACCTGATCCACAATATTCGAATTAAAGTGCTATGCTTATGCTATTTCAAGAGGATGACTAAACATATGCATTTATATGTTTTTGATTATTTAAGTAAAAGTTAGTTATAGTTAAAATTAGACTTGCCTTATAAATAATTGCTGTCCCAATACTGTATTTGTCTGAAAATAAGCTACCCTTTTTGGCCAAAAAGTTACACAAAAAATCATGGGAGTAGCTTATTTTCAGATTGTTAAATTTTTTGAAAAATTAAAAAACGTACTAATAAAAAATTGTCCAAATGCTATGAAATTTTTACTGCAAGTGTATTTTGTTGCGCTGAACAACTTTACTTAATCAAACTTTTGAAGTTTACATAGTAAAAAAAAGATTTATATGTGCCGACTGTTAACGATTTTTTTAAAAATTTTTCTGAAAATCTGGATAATAGTTTCTTTTGAAGGTAGCTTATTTTCGAAAACCTACGGTATGCTCCTAGACAGGTTTAGACCTTCATTTTTTTGTATTTTCAGAATTTCTTACTTTTTTTTGTTTTGTCAAGACTGATATGTAAAGACCAAATTTTACGATTTGGTTGGTTTTTTATCATATAAATGCACTTAGCTTTAGAAAACCCCGATTTCAAAGATTTCTTGTAATTGCTGAAGTTGGGGCATCCTAATTTTGAATACACCAATCTGATTAAATCCAATGAATATAGTATTCGGATCTGACTATGATATCTTACTAACTAATAAGTTGGTGCCTATAACATTATACTGTATGTGTTTTTATACAGTACTTTTATAAATAATAAGAATAAGGCCATGCAAAAATTTTTTTTTGTTTCTCATAACCCGGCCGGATTATAAAGCCTGAAGGAGAAAATTTAAATTTTGAGGCGCAGCAAAATATTAACCAATCAGATTCGTAACATGCCAAGACGAATTTTGAGTTGTAGCAAAATATTAACCAATTAAGGTAGCTGTGTGATGCAGTTGCGCTAAAACCAAGAACCTACTAAGTATGATACTACAGATCATTTTTGAAAATTAATATATTTTTATTGTAGTTGATGCTGACTTGAGTAAATATAGGAATCATATAGTCATTAGTTAATTAGTCAGCAATTAGTTGATTAATTGACTAAATTTTTTTATAGTCAGTCAATTGATTAGTTGATTAGTCGATTAGTCAACTAGTCGATTAGTTAATTAGTCGATTAGTTGATTAGTTAACTAGTCAATTAGTTGACTAATTAATTAGTTAACTAATCGATTAGTCAATTAGTTGACTAATTGATTAGTTGATTAATCAATTAGTCGATTAGTTAATTAGTCGATAAGATTAATTATCTATTTCATATTTTCATTAGTATTTGTTTTTTTGTATATTTATTGACTAGCCAATTAATCAACTAATTGATTAATCAACTAATCAACTAATCAACTAGTCAATTAGTCGATTAGTTGACTAATCAACTAATCAACTAGTCAATTAGTTGACTAATCAACTAGTTGATTAATTGATTAGTCGATTAATTGATTAGTCAATTAATTGATTAGTCGATTTTTAGTCAGTCAACAACTAACAGTTTTAGTCGACTGACTAATCGACTAAAAATTTTTAACCGATTCCTATCCTTAGACTTGAGGCCATTATAAAATAAGTATGATCATATGAAATTCTAGTTTGGTAGGAATAATGAATTTTTTTATTAATTCATTTTAAGAAAGTCTCAAAAATGTAGTAATAATCTATGACAAACTATTATAATAATATAATCAGAATATTCGCACGAGTATTAACAAACTGGCCATATATCCCCAATCATGTAGATGATCAAAAATGTTACAGATTTTAGAATATCGTAGTAACTATACTATTATAAATTTTGAATGATCCAAAATGTTGTAATGCGCAAGTAACCAATTAAACTATTTATAGCTATTTTCAAAAAGATGTGAACAGGTGATTTTTATAACATATACCCATATGGGAAATCAAAAAATCAGAAATTTAATAATTAATTTTTTATCACGGTTATCACAGGACCCGAAGGACTCTGATATAACTCAGAGGTTACTAAAAAGGCAATTTTGCACAGAAATTCATCAAACATTGCATTTTTATATAGTAAATTTTTAAATTTTGGCCTATTTTATACGCCTATTTGGCTAATATTATACAAACTCAGATCTAAGTTGTATCAGAGTCCTTCGGGGTTCTGTTATCACGCATTTATCAGTGCAGATACTTAATCAACACATATTTTAGGTTAGATAATTATTGGCGTCTATTGTAATTTTTATATTATTAACCATAGCAATTAAGCACCGATAAGTGTGTGATACTCTTGTCTAATCATTATCATTATCGCTATATAAACAAATTATTGCAATGTATATTATTTTCATAATCATATTAATATTGATAGCGGATGCACAAAACTTATATACAAAAGAGGAACTTGCTTTAGTTGTCGAAAGTGTTTATACTATGGAGTTGATTTGCAAACACAAAAATTCAAATCTGTATTACAAAACCACTCAGAGGCAATTGAACTAAAGCTATCAAATATGCGTATACATATTTTTACGTTCAATTGGACAGAAGATCAAGTTTCTTTTGCTCGAGAAAAAATATTTTGCATTATAATTATTAAGTAACTCTAAAAGATTCTTTAATTTTTTATTTTGTTCATGATGCAATAATTGGCTATCAAGATTGAATACAATCAAAAAAAAAAATTATTTGTCAATGCTAAATCTTTTAAAATTTTATTTTAAGAGATGCATTAAAGCACTATAATTTTTAATTGATCAATAGTTGATTCCTTTTGCTTTGATTTAAATTCATATATAAAACTGAATATACTGAATTTGCAATACTTATTGTTTGTACAAGTGCATAAAAAACTTCTTGTATGCATTTAGTTGGGTGTGTGAATTTTGATTTGCATTATAGTACATGATAGTAATACAACAAAATTTGGGATTAAATTTTGTTTTTACTTAGGGAGCTTCCAGAAATTAGCTGATTTCTGGGTGTGTAGATGGGTCAGCTGAAGTATCAGGTAGTGTTCCGCAAAAAATTCGAGACCGGTCCAGTTAGAGATGGGCAAAATAGCATTTTTTACACTATGCATGCGCATGGTATGCTGTACACATGCATGCATATTATATGCACTATAGTTAATCGAGTCTGAGTCTGGTTCGGGTCTGGTCCAAAGTCTGTAGACTAGTCTGAGTCAAATTTTATTATATATGTATTTTTTGATGCTGAACAGATTTATTAGTACATGAAATAAGAATTAATTAGTAAAAATTAGTGACTTATAGGATTTTATAGAATTTTATTAATAAAATTTTACAAACTCTTATGATTCACAAAATTTTACTAATTAATTCTAACTTAATTCACTAAGTAAACTTGTTAAGCACTTAAAAATACATTAAATTAGTAAAGTTGTTTTTATTTTACTTGAAATTTGGAAGAAAGATGCATAATTTTAGATTTTTGATCAAAAAGTCAAATTTAAGCATCTTTTTACCAAATTTTAAGTAACATAAAAACAACTCCACCAATTTAATGTATTTTTAGGTGCTAAACACAATTATTTAATACATAAAGTTAAAATTGGTTAATAAAATTTTGTGAATCATGTAGATTTTGTAGAATTTATTAATTAAATTCTATAAAATCTTATGATTCACAAAATTTTACTAATTAATTATATCTTAATGCAATAAGTAAACTTGTTCAGTATCTAAAAATATATCAAATCAGCAGAAATATTTTTATTTTACTTGAAATTTAGAGAATAGATGCATATTTTTTGGATTTTTGATCAAAAAAGTCAAATTTAAGCATCTTTTCTCCAAATTTTAAGTAAAATAAAAACAACTCTGCTGATTTAGTATTTTTAGGCACTGAATAAGTTTACTTATTGCATTAAGTTAGAACTAATTAGTAAAATTTTGTGAATCAGAAGATTTTATAAAATTTTATTAATAAAATTCTATAAAATTTTATTAGATTCACAAGATTTCACTAATTGATTCTAACTCAATGCACTAACTAAACTTATTCACACTTTCAAATATATTATATCAGCATAATTGTTTTTATTTTACTTGCAATTTGGAAAAAAGATGCTTAAATTTGAATTTTTTGATTAAAAATCCAAAATTATACATCTATTCTCTAAATTTTAAGAAAATAAAAATAATTATGCCGATTTAATGTATTTTTAGATGCTGAACAAGTTTACTTGTTGCATTAAGTTATAATTAATTAGTAAAATTTTGTGAATCATAAGATTTTTTAGAATTTTATTAATAATGTCACAAGCTAAGCCTCAACCCGTGACTAGTAATACCACCAAAATTGATTTTTGAAAAAGGCCTATTTCGTCTTCATTAGAGAAAATTAAAATTTTTTATAAGGAAGAGCAAATAAAATTTATATAGATATGTTCCTTATAATTTCGTCTATTCAAAAAAAGTATCAAATAATTTCGTCTTTCAAGTAGAATAGGTCAAAAACAATTTCGTCTTCAAATTTTAATTTCGGGTTTTAGAACCCGAAATGCTTTCGTCCTCATGTATACTCGTGACATCGGTACCTGTGATGCGGTACCCGCGAGTCAAGGCTGTAATACAAATCTGTGACCGAAAATAACTCGGGAACCGAAGTCATTCCGACCCCGAGATCATAGTAATTAGTCATAGCGTTAGTAATTATATTATTACCACAGCGCATAATAAATGTAGTCACTATAGCGTAGAATAGAGAATAGATTAGTAATAGTATATAAGAGAGACAAAATGTAAACTATTATACTTAGCTTAATCAATAAACTTTCCCAGTTTCGCTTAAAATTAATAAAACCTGTATTTCATTTGCCGTCTCGTTACAGTTTGATTAAGCTACTTCCTTGTCTCGGCTTTACTTCCTTGTATAATCCTAGAAAATTAAATTTCTAATAATTATTTCTGAAGAATAAATAAACAAAAAATGGCAGAACTTAATGATGTCTTAGCTGCTTTGTGTCAACTTCAACAGGAAAATCAAGTTCTCCGTCAAGAAAGTGTGGAGCTCTGAAATGCAGTAGCCCAACTCCAGATGCAAGAAGCAATTCTTATGCAAGAAGCAATTCCTATTCAAGAACCTGCTGCCCCTATACAGCAAAGAGAACCGAAAATTAGTCTCCCAGATAAGTTTGATGGAACCGTACTAAATTCAGGGGATTTATCAATCAAGTCCGCCTTGTCATCCAGATGCAACCATATCGGTACCCTGATGGCCTGACTCAAGTTGGACTTCTTGGAAGTTTGCTAACGGGCCCTGCACTTGCATGGTTTGCATCACTTTATAAAACGCGAGCTACAGTATTTGAAGATTTTGATGATTTTGTTAAAGAGTTTGAATCCACATTCGGTGAAACGGACAAGGCCAGAACTGCGGCAAATAAGATTCGGAAACTTACCCAAGGCAACAAACCAGCCTCTAGCTATGCCTCCAAGTTTCGTCAGGTTGCTAGCGATCTTGATTGGAGTGAGCCAGCACTGATGGATCAATTTAGAACTGGACTCAGGAATGATATGAAAGATTTACTACTTACCATGGAGGATCCCACTTCTCTTAATGATGCTATTACCAAAGCTGTCCGATGTGACAATTGACTTTTTGAATGACGTAGAGAATGTCAGCAGGGTAATTATACTAATTGGAATCAACCAACCACTCCCAGTACGGAAGCTGGTCCGGAACCCATGCAACTTAATGTGGTAAGGTCACGCACCCTTTCCAGTGAAGAAAAGAAGAGATGCCGGGTGCACAACCTTTGTTTGTATTGTGGAGAACCTGGCCATTTCGCTAAAACCTGCACAAAAAAAAATAATAGCGATCCATGGCATCGGGTTGACATGGCTGTTGTGACTCATGATCAAGACTCGGGAAAAGAGCAGCCCCAACTGCAGTAGGGGAACTGCAGTTGGAGGCTAATGAAGTTATTTACCCCTTACAACTAAAACCCACAAATGCTTTTACTATACCTGTACTCTTAGAGTTTTCAGATAATTCGATGATACATGTTAACGCATTAATCGAATCGGAATCGGGGCATTAGCATGTTTTATTGATGCCTCTTACGCACATGAGCTTCGCTTTCCTACAAAAAAAAAAATATGCCACTGTCAGTAGAAGTGGTTGATGGATGTGAAATAGCTTCTGGTGCCATTATCCATGAAACGGGACCATTGAGGCTCCAGTATAGTGTTCCAAATCATTAGTTGGAAAACCGAATAGTTGACAACTTTCCAACTAACCAGTTGGAAAATTTTTTAATCAACTAACCGATTTATAATCAACTAGTTCAACTACGGTTAATCGTTAGTTGTCAACTAGTTGTTAATTAACCAGTTGCCTATATTAATCAACTACACAACTAATGCTACGTACATAGTACATAATAGCGATAGCAGTAATTATGTAATATAATCGTCATTATTGTGTATATCAGGTAAATTGGCATCATACATACATAGCTTATTTGTAATTTGTACCACTTTAGCACATACGTATTTGTAATAAATATCTCTATTATATAAAAAAAATTATAAAATAATTCTTGCCGTCATGTAACAAGCTGGTTATTAATAACAGCAAAAAACATTCTATCGCTATACATTAAAGCCCATTTTAATCATTAATTAAAAATTATTATCAGAACCATGTGAATAATAAACCATGTGAATAATATAAGAACAATAAAGTATAATTAATTAATAATCAATTCGTAAAAATCAAATGATATAAAAAAAAAAGAAAAAGGATATATCAAGTAAAAGCCAAGAAATTTCTTAATAAACACGAAGCATTCAATTATTCTCAACACATAATATAGGAAATCTTATCATTAACGGAACGTATAGTACTGGCTACGGAACCGGTGGTAAATATCATCACAAAGAATTGGTGGTGAACATAAGGCATTTGTTTACTATCATAAATCTGCTTTTAGTACCCTTGTAAGTACCCACGATTAGTAAAATATATTATGTGTAAAAAAAAAGAAGAGAACATTAAATAAAAATAAATATAAAATTTTATTCTAGATTTTACCTTGTATAGAACCTGTATAATATGTAAGTATTTTTAACGCCAATATATAAGATAAAAGAGCTATCTTGGTAATAATATCTAAATGGAAGAATTTACAATGGATAGTATGGAAGAATATATGATGGATAGGTTTGGTATGCATTAAAATCTTATACTTTGGGGTTTCATAATTAATGATTCAACGTCCGATTTCAAATAAAATAGGTACGTTTTATTTTGAAACAAGTAATCTATGAATCATATTTTTTAAAGTATATACTTAGTTACGCTATCTTTTACTGGTAGATATTTATCGAAAAAATCTACTTTTATCACCCAAGTATTAGTTTATTATTATCCTACTTATTCTCTGTAAATTAGTGTTTGCTCTTTATACAGCACCATTTGAATCATTTAATCTGCATTATATTGGTGGGTACAAGATTTAATTTTTTATTCCATGTTTAAAATCTTAATTATCCAATCTAAATTCCCTCTTAATAGTACTTCTCGGGTTGCTCAATTTGCATTAATTTTGTGAGTGTAAATATCAATTATACTTGGATCCTAAATAACCTATGCTTATAAGTTTTATTGTTAAAAGTGCTTTTTGGACCATTTAGTTCGTATTAGCCTAGTAAGTATAATGGTTATTATGATTATTCGATTAATGTTTCGCTTTAAGCTTATTTTAGATCTTAATAATACAATCTAAATTCCCCTCTTAATAGTACTTCTCGGGTTACTCAATTTGTGTGAGTGTAAATATCAATTATACTTGGAACCTAAATAACCTGCTTATAAGTTTTATTGTTAAAAGTGCCTTTTGGACATTTAGTTCGTATTAGCCTAGTAAGTATAATGGTTATTATGATTATTCGATTAATGTTTCACTTTAAGCTTATTTTAGATCTACTTATTATTAAATAGTTATTTTCAGGTCCCTTATTTAATTCACATGTATTTGTGGGTGTTTTTCATTTTATATTAAATTTTACTCCGTAGACTGTTTAAGATTTAGTTGTTAGTATAAGTAGCATTTATAATTTCATTTAAAGTTTTCTATCAATCGACCTATTAATAGCTTTCAAAATTATTAGATCATTAGTTTGAATGGCGGATAAATCTTGAGTTGCACTTTTTATTATTTTTAATGTATTAAATAAAAAAAAGAATCCAATTCGGCATATTATTTTTAATTTGGGAATTAAAAGCATACAACCTTCGGGTGAAAATTGATTTAGTGTTGAATAATCTTAATTGTAAAATTAATTACACACTTATCTAAAGCTCATGTATTACCTGGTTCAATTTGTAGTTATTTGTTCGCATCTGCAAGTAACATGTTATATCTGCACAATAGGCAGTTAACTTTATCATGATGTCTTAATTTCTTTGCACATTATTATGATAGTGATTCTTTGAACGTTATAACTGTATGTATGTATTAATACATTTTATACTTTACCTTTTGCTTAATAGTTAGTTATAATATATATTGCTATTGTAATATTTATTTAATTACAACTACCAACCAACCAACTAACCAACTAACCAACCAACCAACTTAACCAACTAACCAACTAATCGGTTAAATTAGTCACGTGATATACGTAACCGGTTAGTTGGCAACTATAGTTGGCAACTAACCGGTTGGTAAAATTTAATCAATTTGGAACACTACTCCAGTACTTAAATCATTATAAGGAAATCACATTCAATCTAATCCCACTTGCACATCACCCAATTATTCTAGAATTATCATAGTTGAGTATACACAACCCTTCTATTGATTGGCGGCACCGTACGTTAAACTTTTCTGATATTGCTTGTACGCAACATCTTTACCGGCATGATGATGTGCGCAAATCGGCCACATGGAACAAATTTGCCACATGTCTCCTGTACCGGAGAGCTTGGATGCACGTGCCCCAATGCTACCTATAAAATATGAAGATTTTAATGACGTGTTCAGTAAAAAGAAGGCCGGTAGCTTACCTGTACACAGGCCTTACGACTGTGCCATTGATTTACACCCTGGGAAACATCCTCCGTGGGGGCCGATTTACGAATTATCCGAACTGGAATTACAGACCCTAAAGCAATATATTGAAGACAACCTGGCCAAAGGCTATATACGACACTCAAAATACCCTGATGGTGCCCCCATCCTATTTGTTAAAAAGAAGGATGATACACTGCGGCTATGTGTGGATTATAGGGGCTTAAATCGTGTTACTATAAAAAATAGATACACACTTCCGCTCGTTTTCGAACTGTTACATCGTCTTGCCGAGGCCAGTATATTCACTAAAATTGACTTGAGAAGTGCATATAATTTAGTTAGAATTAGACCTGGTGATGAATGGAAAACCGCGTTCCATACATGTTATGGACACTTCGAGTATTTGGTGATGCCGTTTGGCCTTACCAATGCTCTTGCAGTTTTCCAACATTTGATAAATGATGTTTTTTGTGAGTTCTTAGATAACTTTGTTAACGTTTACCTGGATGATATTTTGATTTACTCGGCAAATTCTGACGAACACGTGGTGCATGTGAAGATGGTACTCGATCGACTTCGTCAATTCGGTCTATACGCTAAACTTGAAAAATGTGAATTCGATAAGACCAGTGTTGACTTTTTGGGCTATTTAATTACACCTGACGGTATACAGATGGATGCAAAGAAGGTTGAAACGATACTCACCTGGCTGGTCCCAAAAATGCTTCGTGAGGTACAGCAATTTCTTGGATTTGCCGATTATTATCGACAATTCGTTCACAACTATTCCCAACTTGTGACGCCTTTAACAAACTTAACCTGCCGAACTAATAATCCGTTCCAATGGACGGAGGCGGCCTCCCTAGCCTTTCATGCATTAAAAACAGCTTTTACCATGGCCCCTTTTCTGGCTCACACCGATCCGGCAAAGCAATCTGTTCTAGAAACTGATGCATTAGATTACGCATTAGGTGCAATCCTCTCCCAATACCAGGAAGATGGTCTTCTCCAATCCGTTGCTTTTTTTTCCCAGCAGTTTAGTCCAGCAGAAATCAATTACGATATCTATGAAAAAGAACTTTTAGCAATAGTTGCTGCTTTTAAACAATAGCACCATTACCTTGAAGGAGCTCAACTTAAAACAATTGTATATTGCGATCACAAGAATCTTCAACAGTTCGCCACTTCCAAAATCCTCAATCGACGTCAAGCCCGTTGGTCATTAGTTTTATCTAACTTCGACTTTGAGATTTCTTTCCGCCCTAGAAAAGAACAAGGCAAAGCGGATGCTTTGTTATGGCGGTCTGATTATAAATTAAATTCGCTAGCCCCACAACCTACCACAATTTTGGACCCAAATAAATTAATAGTTAATGCAGTATCGACCGTATATGATACTAAGGACCTTCTGAGTCGTATCCATCTTCAGTTGCAATCGGACCCTTTTGCTCTTGGCGTGGTTGAACAATTAGATAAGACTAATTTGTAGCCGAAGTATAAAAAATTTTCTTTTGAGGATGGTCTGTTATACAGAAATGGTCTACTATACGTACCTGGACTGACAGAAAAGTTGCAAATTTTACAAGCATGACATGACTCGAGAATTGCTGGTCATTTTGGAGTAGCTAAAACTACTGAATTGGTGTCCAGAGACTTCTGGTGGCCTAATCTTCAGTCTTTCATACAAGAGTATATCAAAACGTGCAACATGTGTTGCAGGTCGAAAACACCAAAACATCACCCTTATGGGCTCTTATTACCATTGCCAATCCCTTCTCGCTAGTGGCAGTCCATAACCATGGACTTCATAGTTCGCTTACCAATGTCTTCGGGATTCAACTCAGTCCTAGTTGTAGTAGACAGATTAACCAAAATGGCTCATTTTATACCTTGCAAAAATAATATATCCGCGGAAACAACTGTCAACTTGTTTTGGCAAACATTGTTCGATTGCATGGCATCCCTGAGGAAATTATATCTGATAGGGGGCCCCAATTCATCTCTCGTTTTTGGAAACACCTTTTTAATGTCCTAGGGACGAAAATTAACTTGTCTTCCGCTTTCTATCCTCAATCAGATGGTCAGAGCGAAAGAGTTAACCAGGTATTGGAGCAATATTTAAGATGTTCCATAAACTACCACCAAAATGACTGGGTCATGTTATTGCCTTTAGCCGAGTTTGCATACAACAACTCGGTTCATGCGTCGACCAATACCTCCCCATTTTTTGCCAACTACAGATTTCACCCTCGTTTTGATGTACGTACGCTGAAGCATTGTGATGTACCATCCGTAGAGAACAAAGCAATTCACCTACAACAAATAAAACAGACTCTTGTACAAGAATTAGAAAGAGCACAAAACGCTATAAAAACAATGCAGATAAGTTGTGTAAAGAATCCTCTCACTATAAACCTGGTGATAAAGTATGGTTGTTACGACGTAATATTACCACCCAGCGTCTCTGTGATAAATTAGACTATAAGAAGTTGGGTCCTTATTGTATCAAGGAACAGATTAACCTAGTAGCCTTTCGTTTAGACTTACCTTCTTCGCTCAAGATCCACAATGTTTCCATGTCTCATTGTTAGATCCATATGTTGAAAACGAATTTCTCGGCAGACATGTTGAACCTCCACCACCTGTAATGATTGCAAATGAGCCTGCATTCGAAGTTGAAAAAATACTGGATTCTAAAGTTTCAAGAGGGAAACTTTTTTACTTGGTAGATTGGAAAGGCTATGACCCAAGTGAACGATCCTGGGAACCAAGCAAAAATGTAGCCTACGCACAGGACGCGGTGCAGCAATTCCACCTTTAGTACTCGCACAAACCAAGTCAAGCAACTGTATAAAGCAGACAAAAAAAAAGGCTTAAGGTGAAGATAATGTCACAAGCTAAGCCTCAACCCGTAATATCGGTACCCGTGATGCGGTACCCGCGAGTCAAGGCTGTAACACAAACCCGTGCCCGAAAGTAACTCGGAAACCAAAGTCGTTCCGACCCCGAGATCGTAGTAATTAGTCATGGCGTTAGTAATTATATTATTACTACAGCGCATAATAAATGTAGTCACTATAGCGTAGGATAGAGAATAGATTAGTAAGGGCTGGACAGATATTACGTAATATCCATTTACTATGAGGGTACCCCCCTCCCCCCACGTAAGACGATTCTGATTGGTCAATTTTAAAAAAATTTTTGGAGAGTGGCAAAATGTGGCGTTCTTCCATATAAATTTTTTTTTCTTACTAAGTTAACGATACATGTCCACTAATTAAAATTTGTAGAGCTCATCGAGACGCATCTAACGGTAGTTAGATCACCAAATCGGCCCAGTGTATGGCGAGATATCATCAAAAAATGATTGGCCGACTATATAAAATCCTATATGAAAATCAATATAGGCGAAATGTGGCGTGCTTCCATCTAAAACTTTTTTTCTTACTAAGTTAATGATACATGTCTACTAATTGAAAGTTGTAGAGCTCGTCGAGATGCATCTAACGGTGGTTAGATCATTCAAATCGGCCTAGTGCATGGCGAGATATCGTCGAAAAACGATTGGCAAATCTTTATGTAAACAAACATTGTTTAAATAGAGATTTTATATAGTCGGCCAATCGTTTTTCAACGATATCTCGCCATCCACTAGGCCAATTTGGATGATCTAACCACCGTTAGATGCGTCTTGACGAGCTCTACAACTTTCAATTAGTAGACATGTATCGTTAACTTAGTAAGAAAAAAGTTTTAAATGGAAAAACTCACATTTCGCCTATAGTAATCTGCGTCATGGGATTTTATATAGTCGGCCAATCGTTTTTCGACGATATCTCGCCATCCACTGGGCCGATTTAGATGATCTAACCACCGTTAGATGCGTCTCGACGAGCTCTACAACTTTCAATTAGTAGACATGTAACGTTAACTTAGTAAGAAAAATAATTTTAGATGGAAGAGCGCCACATTTCGCCACTCTCTAGTTGACAGATGGATTATCAATTAATAAAAATATAAAAATTTGGCATCATGCAAAATTTTACTATTGAAATAACCTTTGGCTACTAAATAAACTTTCTTAGCACTCAACAATACATCATTTCATTATATAATTATATTTTAAATAAGTTTAATTAGTGCTAAAATTTTAATATATTAGTAATATATTATATTATATATATAATTATGGATAATGTTATTTGTAACAGCCTGTTACACTCCTATTTGTAACAGCTTTTATCTCTAACTCAAAATTGTACTAAGACAACCTATTGCACTTCTAACAAAAAATGGTCCTTTCGCAATTCTGTATTAATTTTAATTCTAACCCTAATCTAATCCTATTTTAATATTAATGTGCCCTTATTGGCTGTTACAAATAAGCGTATAACAGGCTGTTACAAATAGCTTTTTCCTATAATTATATATATTATATATGTGTAATGTAAGACTTTGGCTTACCCCCTTCTCCCCCTATGATATTACGTAATATCTGTCATGGCCCTAATAGTATATAAGAGAGACAAAATGTAAACTATTATACTTAGCTTAATCAATAAACTTTCCCAGTTTCGCTTAAAATTAATAAAACCTGTGTTTCATTTGCTGTCTTATTACAAATAAATTTCTACAAAATCTATATAATTCACAAAATTTTATTAACCAATTCTAACTTTATGCATTAAGTAATTGTGTTCAGCACCTAAAAATACATTTAATTGGTAGAGTAGTTTTTATATTATTCAAAATTTGGTAAAAAGATGCTTAAATTTGACTTTTTGATCAAAAAATCTAAAATTATGCATCTTTCCTCAAAATTTTAAGTAAAATAAAAACAATCTTGCCAATTTAATATATTTTTAGGAGATGAACATGTTTACTTAGTGAATAAAGTTAGATTAATTAATAAAAATTTGTGAATTATCCCTTAAACCATCTATTTTAGCAGACAAATTTGTCTGCTAAAATCAGTAAAAAAATTGGATTTAATTAGGCATTGCACGCTGCGATGTGCTTGTATATTGCACTCCAACGATCTACCAATTAAATTTGAAGATTAGGTATAACGTGCAAATTTTTTTTGTGTAACAAAATAAAGAAATTTTTCTAAAATTTGTAATATCAAAAAATTTCACCTACTTAACCACCTTTTACGCTCTAACAAAAAAAATTCTTTGCAAAATTTTGTATATACTATCATTTACTCTAACTTCTAGCACTAACCCTTATTCTAACCTTATATTAATTTAAATTTTTGTTATATAGAACATTTTGTTATACAGATCTACAATATATGTTTACATATATGGGGGACCATTAAAGCCAGGTGCCTTTATATGTTTTTTATTATTTAATTAAAATTAGGGTAAGGGTTAGGTAGAAGTTAGGGTTAGGGCTATTGTTATAGGTAAAATTGCCTTCCCGACATTTTTTATTAATGCTCTGAAACAGGTTTAGACACTCGTTTCTTGTATTTTTGGTCTTTTTCACTTTTTTCTTTGTTTTTCTGATCCGTGACGATCAAAATTTTACAATTTGATTGGTTTTAGATCACGTGATAGCACCTGGCTTTAACGGATCCCCATATATGTATGTAATTAATTAGCATGTCGGAGGATGCGTTGCATATATTTATCCAAAAAAATTTAATGCGAGTAAAAAAATTTTATAAAAATCTTTTTTCAGATTGGCTAAAACGATTCTTGGAAACTCTGATCACATGACGGGCAAGCCAATTTTAGTATTGCACATGCCATAAAACATAAACAAATATTGCGTTTTTGTACAACTTGATTTTGTGCTTTCAAAATCATGAATTATTTTATGTGAACCTAAATTTTTAGGTTTTTTAGGCAGATTAGACCTCTACATTTTTAATCAAAATTAATAATGTAGCTATTAATTGTAAAATTTTTTATTTAAAATTAAAATTCCAATAGCATCGAATCGAAATTTTAGGGTTATTAGTCGATCAATATGTTACGGGTTAAAATTTAATGTTTTTTGAGTTTTAATTTTAAAGACTGATATGTGTGATATCAGCTTTAATACCGTCATTAAAATTGATTAATAAATTGATAAATTAAATATTTTAGTACAAAATTAAATTGCGCACTATTAAAATAAATTTTTTTTTTTAAAAAAAAAAAAAAAATTTAAATTTATTTAAATTTTTTTTCATTCGCCATTTTTGGTCCATGGAACTGCTTCACCCACCTGCCTACCCATCAAAACATTGTTTTTATTCATCCAATAATTCCTTGCTTTCGAGGTGAAAGCTGAGAAAACAATTTTGATTGCTGTTGCAACAGAGCGGCACATTATATGACAGGTACCAAACCTTACTTGTGTTTGGCGTTTTGCGATCCATATCTAATTGATTAGTGCTTGCTAGCCAAGCACACTACCGGCATACTTTTTGATGATCTTTCCACACTGCAAGGTGATTTTCCGGTTCCAAACAATGATCCGAAAATTTAAAATATTTTGTAACTTTCGATTGTTTCTCCTTTCCTTTTGAATGGTCCCTTAATTGAACTTTGCTATCGTCATTTGCAAAGTCAATAAGATCCCAAACAAGATTGTTATGAAATTGTTTATGCCCTTGCATGGATCCTAAAATTCTTGTAATAAGATATGCATTAATAATGGTGGTATCTAGCAGCCAAAAAAAAAGTGGTATCCAATTTCGCCATGTAGTTTGTTGAGTGTTATAGTAGGATTGCAATTGGTCAGCAACATCTACACCATTTATATGGTGGTAGTAGTTGTCAATTACCTTTGGTATTTTCAATTTTTTTTAGAATCAGATCCGAAAACTGCACATACCTTCATCACATTGGTACTTGTTTCTTTTGGTCTTCGTCTTTCCCATTCTATTTCCCACTTTTTGGCCACAAGACTGTGTATTGTTAATAGCATGGTAACCAGCCCATTATCTTGCCAGAAAATTGCTAGCACGCCATCATCTTCAACACCCAAACGAATGTCCTAATCAAATTTAATATCTTTATCGACTTTTAATTTTTTTGGAAACCTGGATGCTGTTTTACGGACGGTTCCGCAAGCCCCAACTTTCATTTGTTGAAGATGTTGAAAGAGAGGTACATTACTAAAGTAATTATCCATATATATATTGTAGAGAACCACAAGTATAAAAGTTGACTAACAAGATGAAGGACCAAAAAACCGGTTTGATTAAGACCGTCCATATTTGTCACATCATTTGGTGAAACACATGAAGTTGGTAGAAATGTGTAGGTATATCCAGCTTCGCATAGCAAAAAAATCTTAAAGCCCTCAGGGATGGGCTTACTCTTCATTCGGACCGTGTGGACACTTCTTCCAGAGAATCTGATCATCATTTCGTCCACTGAAATGGTTGAACTCAGGATGTAATATTGTTTTGAGGCATCACGAACACTTGAAAGTAGTGGTTCCAATCTTTCAAAGTAATGTTTAAGCGTTAATGCATGGGTGAAGGAAGAAACGTGCAGAAACCTTTTGATTAACTTGAAGCTCTTCAATAATATTTGTTTTGATACATGGTGGACAGAGAGTTTTGGGTCTTCATTCCAATACTAGTCGAGGGACGAAGCTTAAAAAGTCTCTAGTAAACCACAAGGGCAACCCACACAAAAAGTTCCTTACGGATCAAGTTTTTCCAATGTCTACCAATAGTACATGCACCTTTCACTAATGCATATGCATTTGTATTTGTAACAATCGTATCAAATATGGAAATTGTAAAGAAAAGAAAAAAAAATCAATCAGTCTGGAAACTTCAACAGTCATATGTGGTGGTAACTGAACACTTGCACGATGCAATGGACTTCGATAAACCAGCAGTTCAAAATTGGAAAGTGGTGGTGGTAGTTTTGGTGCTTGTTTGCACTTTCTTTTTTGGACACATTTAGGGTCTGTTGTATTATTATCATTATCTTCATACTCTAATTCTGGGTCATTTAAAATGTTTCTATGGTAAGTCAAAATTGGCTCATATTCTTCCTCTTTGTCTAAATTTTCAAAACGAAACGATGATAACAAACTTGAAGGTAAACTTGATGATGACGACAATGACGAACTTGAAGATAAACTTGATAACAATGATGACGAACTTGGCACAACCGATTTTTTTGCTTTTGGGGGCATAGGTTCTTTTTTCTTTTTTTTTTTTTTTAGTGATGTGCAGAACAATTTTGTAGCAAGAAAATTTTGGGGTGGGCAATTTTTAAAATTAATAAACATTACGACATCTCGCATGAAAGATATCACGAGCAGTGTTTGAAATTAGTGTTCTCAGAGTTCTCATGAGAACACTGTTTTAAATTTGTGCACAGTAAAAATTTTTTACTGTTCTCTATTAAAATTTTTTTGAGAACAGTAAAATAAAAAGAGTGTTCTCTTAGTAATTAGTAACTACATGATATTATTATATCAAATTGAAATCAAAATTATTTAGTTGTACTTATTAATATATTTCAATATATTTATAGTATATGATATAGTTTTTTTTTTTTTAGTGAGCATAAGTGAAAACATAAACAATAGGTTAAGAACACACATAGCTATTATGCTGTTCTCATGAGAACAATATTTAAGTCTGAAATTTCGAATACTGGTTACGAAACGAGAAATGATTGGTAATACGTCAAACTTTAATTTTAGCTTAAGAAAATGGGTGTGAGTCTTAGAAAAATCAGGTGCACGTGCACAAAAACCAGGTAAAAAAAATTTTAGCAGACAAATTTGTCCGCTAAACGGTTTAAGAGATAAGAGTTTATAGAATTTTATTAATAAAATTCTATAAAATCTTATGATTCACAAAATTTTACTAATTAATTCTAATTTAATGCACTAAATGATCAGTGCAAAAAAATACATATAAACATATTTAAATTTAGATTAATCTGCTAATTTCAGATCAGATCTAAACCAAACTTATAATTGAGTTTGAGTCTAATCTGAAGTTTGAAATTAGTAAAATTTAAAGTCTGGTATGGTCTGATCTCAGAAGCACTAGTCACACTAATTCTATTTTAACTAATTTTGTATGAAATGCATTAAATTGCTTAGATCATGTGTATGCATGCATGCATGCATCATGCGCATAGTGCCCATCTCTAGATCCGGTCCGTGGACAGACCGAGTTCGGGCCCTTGGTTTTTCAGATTCGATACGAGTTCGAACCCACACGAAGGTCCGCCTGGGTAATGGCTAGTTTGGTCTATTAGAATAATACTTAATGCTGATTGGTTAATTTAGACTTTTTTTTTTACATTTACTAACTTTTTTTCTTTTACTCATGTTTCTTTCATTTCTTTTTCAGAATCAGATAACAGGATTGTCATGTAAGGGCACTGACATTTATTACCTAATATCCATTTACTATAGGGGCTTACCCCCACACTCCTAGGTAAGATCTATAAATAGAATTTTGGCCAATCAAATTTAACTAAGGTAAGATTTTTCTTGACCCCTTCACCCCCTAAAATATTACCTAATAAATATTAGCGCCCTAATTGTTGATCAGTCTTTTTTCGTGTTGGTGTTGTTCATTTTAGTATACCTTTGTTACTAGCACCATTTGTTAGGATTATTTGGTTTTTTTTTATGTTCATGTCTAGTTCTTGTACTAACTTTCGCACTTTCTCTATTTAGTTCATCAAATTTTGGTACTTTTCATTGTTGTGGCTTGTAATGACATTAGTCGGTCTTTGTCATTTGGGCTCACTAGAACTTGTTGTAATATCATTAATGAACATTCGTCGTCGAGCTTGTGATGTCGTTAGTCGGTCTTTTGTGTTGGGCTTGTAGTGTCGCTAGTTGGTTTTTTGTTAGTAGACTTGTGGCATCGTTTGTCACTAGCAGTGTCTTTTTTTTTGTATCTTTGTTTAATTCTTAGTATTAAATTTTGCGCTTTCTTTTTTTTTGTATAGAACCTTTTCGTCGTTGGGCTTGGTATAGTATAGTTAGTCGATCTATTATCATTGGTCTTGGATTTTTGATAAAAGGCATTAAAATTGGTTATTATCAGCAATTTGAGAATTTAGTTTAGAGTTAAGGCTAGAAATTGGAGTTTGGGTAGTGATTTAAATAAATTATTATGTATTATCTGTTATATAACGATTATTAGATTTTTAATAAAATCGAATTTATCATTAATATTGTGACCTCTATGATTACCGTATTTGTCTGAAAATAAGCTACCCTTTTTGGCCAAAAAGTTGCACAAAAAATCGTGGGGGTAGCTTATTTTCGGATTGTTAATTTTTCGAAAAATTGAAAAACATACTAATAAAAAGTTGTCTAAATGCCATGAAATTTTACTATATGTGTATTTCGTTATGCTAAACAACTTTACTTATTTAACCTTTTGAAGTTTACATAGTAAAAAAAAATTTTTATATGTAGCAACTGTTAACGATTTTTTTAAAAATTTTTCTGAAAATCTGGGGATAGCTTCTTTTGGAAGTAGCTTATTTTCAGAAACCTACGGTAATAATCATGAGATTGTGATTCTAATAATGATTGCAAAGCGAGATATAATGATTTAATAGGTTATGTAATGCCAGTGATTATCACTTTTTTTTTTTTTTAAAAGCGAGGTCTATTCCCTCTTCCATTTTATTAATAATTTATAAATTCACAATACATGTTTTTACAATTACTATATTAAGGAAAAAGAGACTAGAGCTAATTTACTCCCAACCTGAGCTTTGCCAAGACAGGTTATGGACCTACTCAGTCGAAGTCTTCAATTGTATCAACCTTCTCGTTGTTATCTATGAAAAGTTTTTTCCATTTCGTGTACTTTCTCAGAGCGTTTCCACTCGTTTCTTTTCCGTGTATTGGTTCCATTGGTATATTGTTTTTTATAACGTTCCTGTCTTTTCCTTCTTCAGAGTTGTTAATTGCTTCTCTGCTGGTATCCATATTTTTTCGTAGATTTTTCCATAAGGACGTTCGTAAAATCTTTTTTGTGATTCCTCTTTCCATTTTTACGTCCAGGTATGATATTTTCTTTCGGAATAATACACGGGGGGCTTCTGTTTTCTTTAACCATTCTATGTATTTTTTTGTTTCTTCTTCTCGCGTTTTTCTAGTACTTTCTTCCCTTCTTTAGATTCTTCATAAACTTCAGTAATCGCCTGTTTTATCGTATATGTGTTTTCTTGACACCATATCCAGTGTGTTTGGTTTTCATACTCCTTTTCGCATCTCGGGCACGTTGGATCTTTTTCTTTCTTGGTATCCCTATAATACATATTTAGTAGCGTTGGAAGTTCATTTATCATCATTTTTACCTTAAAAGATTTTATTATTGAGGCTTTAGTTGAAGTATATCTTGCTAGTGGTCTACTCTCAATATTTAAGCTATTGTATGTCGTTTTCCAATCTATTTCTGTCTTCTTATTTAAATTTTCAATTCTGTTTTGACTACTCCATTCCGAAATTATTTTTCCCTTAATTAATTGTTTCATAAATCTTCTCAAATTCCAATAAACAGGTTTTTCCTCGAATTTTATCAGATACATATTTGTTGTAATCTTTTCTCCTACAATATCCATTATCCATTTCCTTGTTGTCTTGTTTCTGCTTATTTTCTCTTCGTATACGATGGTAATTCTCGATCTTTTCATTTTCATGATTCTTCTTATTATTTACGTAAATTGGTCTAAATTTTCTTTCAACTTAAAATTTTCTTCTGCTCGTATAACTTTTCTTTCTACCTCTTCTTTAAGGCCCTTTATATTGGTTTTGATCTTGATTTCTTCTTTGTCTTTACTTAGTACCAGCGCTAATGCTATTCCAGTTAAAGCCGTCTTTATCGTCGTGGGCCAGCTTTCTACCTTCAACTCAATCATTTCCTGAATGGATTTCATTTGTATCAGTATCGCTATACCTTCAGTTTTATCCTCACTCTTTTCCTCCACAATTTCATATTCTTCCTAGACCGAAATTTTCAATCTTTTTCCATAATTTATCTTCAATGTTCGTGAAAATTTTTTTCAAATTCCAGGAAGTTAATAGTTTTTTTTCTATAAAAGGTTCTCTCGGTATTATACTTGTTTCTTCTTTCTTTATTCTAAAGGTTCTCATTATATCTTGAATATTACTGTATATTTCTTTTTTACTGTTTACTATTATTCCTGATAAGAACCGTGTATGTATTTTTATTATTCCTGCATTTGTTCTAGTTGATATATGCTCATCACAACCATTACATGCTCTTGTTATTTGATTTTCTTCAATATACCAATGCCTCAAAGTTGCCAAGTTTTCTTCTATCTTTCTTACTTTTCCTATCAGTCCTACACTATTAGTTACCCATTTATTCTCCTTCCAACTTTCGTTGGTTATGCACCTTATTGTAAACGGGTTTGGAACTATTAGTTTCAGTGATGGATTTTCATTATTTGTGATTAGTGTACATATTGCTTCAAACCATCTAGGTTTTCTACCCTTTATTATTTTTCCCAAATTGTGCGCTAGTCCTTTCCATGTTACAAAATTTTTGCACTCTCCATCTAATAATTGTTCTATATATTTTAAACCGTGCTTGTTCATGCTTGTTTTGATGTCATTCCTTTTCTCCATCTTTTTTAGGATATAATTAATTGGTTGTGGTCATACTTTGCACTCATTCACCAGTTTTATTTCCGTTTTATGCATTTCTTTTATTATTGCTGCGGTTCTAGAGAAATTAACTTCTTTAGGGAAGACTGGTTCCTCTTCCAGTATAGAAGTGTTCGTGTTTGCCAAGTTTTGTAGCTCTTGTAGGATAATAAAAGCTGGTGTCTCGTACCAATTCGTATTATTCATATCTTTCCATAGTTGATTCACGTGTTGTAAACGTTGTATATCTTTCGTCTTATTCATACTATATATGTTGTAGTGCCACAATAAAGTATTAGGTGCTGTTCTTACAATTCTTGCTTTTTGCTTTACACCTTTCATGATTTTCTTATCTATGGTCTCGCACATGGATTCTTTAATATATGTGTTTTGGCACCTATATGCTATTCTCGTCAATATCACACTATTAACTATGTATATATATTGTTTTTCTGTAATTCTGCTTTTATTAAGCCTGTCTATAGCTTTTTCCGCCTCTTCCTTTATTTTCTTGTTAATCTTGTCTTGATTCTTCTTTTCTTTGAACCAACATCCTAGGTATCTGAAGGGTTCATCTTGTTGTCTTCTTTCTAAGATTTGGTTTTCAAAAAACATCGGAGTATCGCCTCTTGAATTTGTTAGGAATATAGATTTGCTAGCATTAACCTTTATTCCTGTCATTTTATAGAAACTTGATGCAGTCTTTAAGATCTCTTCTAGTTGGCTTTTCGATTCGGCTATCCACAGTGAATCGTCCATATATGCCATTACGGATAAGCTAGTTTTGTATTCACTTCCTGTAGGTGTTTTTACGGACAACGAGAATCCCTCGAAATCTCTATCTATTTTTGCTATTAGTAGATCGTAATATATTCTCCAAAATATCGGGGACATTGTCCCTCCTTGATCTAGGCCATCTTCTACTTCATATGCTTTGGTTTGTCCTAAATTCGTTAGCACCTTGTTTTTTCTTTTTTCCATTAAATTCTTTGTTAAATTTATGAATTTTTCTGGTATATTTATTCTTCGTAAAGCCTTCCATAGAAGTGGCAAGTGTACCGAGTCGTACACTTTCGACATATCCTGTGAGACAAGCCAGTAGTCCTTCACCTTTAGCCATGCGTATTCTTGTATGTTCGTTAACCATTGAATTGGCCCTGTAGTCGATGTGTTTGGTAAAGCTGAATTATTCCTTATATTAAGAACTTTCTTCTGTCCTAAAATCTTGTTCAATCTTTTTGTTAATATTTTTGTAAAAATTTTTCTTGAGTGTTCTATCAGCGTAATTGGTCTGGTTTGTGTTAAGTCACCCTCGAAGTCTTTCTTCTTTGGGATAGGGTATACCACTCCTTGCCTCCATGCGATCGGGACTGTCTCTTTAGCCAAACAAAAATTACATATTTCCAGAAAAATCTTTTTAGCTTATAGTGGTAATTTCTTAATCATCTTGTTCGATATTCCTGATTCTCCAGTGGCTTTTCCATTTGGTGCTTCGCTTATTAGTAAGGTTGCATGCCGTAATAGGTTTAGCCAAGTTGTAAAGTTGCAACCTTTTACTTTAAAGTTGTAATAATTTGCCGTAAAAGGTGTAATAGTCGTAATAGATATAATTGTCGTAATAGGTGTAATAGTTGTAAGGTTGTAATGGTTGTAATGGCCGTAATAGCTAATAAGTAGTGGCTGGGTACGGTCGTACTAGCGCAAAAGCATGGTGTGGGAAATGCCTTGTGATTCTAGGGATGTTTAGTTTTTCGCTCATAGAAAAAAAATTTAATTATGGGGTGGAGTCAATAGAAATAGGACAAATTTATTAAATAGATTTGTCCCATTTCTATTGACTTCACCCCATATGATAAAAGATACAAGTAAATGCTTCTATGCAATTATACTTGATACAATATCTGTTTAGATTTCATATCTAATGCATTGTTTATTGTAAGATTTTGAGGTTAATGCCATAGTAGCTGTGAAATTATATATCGACATCACTTCGTTTCTGATAAAATATAT
>QKWP01002458.1:12036-44484 GCA_003550325.1 Gigaspora rosea
AAATTTTACTTTTTTTTTTTTTTTATGTATCCAAATTAAAGTATAATGCTAATTATCGATTAATAACGCAATGATCGATATATAGCGATTTTGATTAGTTCGATGATAATCAATAATTGATTTACATCGATTACTTGCCTATTTTTAGTTATTAATCGATTTTTGATATATGGGTGGAGTCAATAGAAATGGGACAAATTTATTAGATAGATTTGTCTCATTTCTATTGACTTCATCCTATATATTGATTTATAACAAATTAATCGATATATAACGTTTAATTTTAATCGATATAAATCGATTATGCATTATAAATCGATATATATCTGCTTAAAATATTTCGTGATAATTTGGCTGATATTATACAAACTCAGATTTGAGTTGTATCAGAGTTCTTCAGAATCCTGATCTTATTGGTATTAATTACTAGAAAAGATCTAATTGGTGCATTTTTCACAAGCTTGTTATTTTTAGATAATATGCAGAGTTATATAATTTTTTTTAATTTAATATCATTATTATTTTTTTTAAATCATATATTAATATTAATACTGCAATAGATGTATCAAAAATAAATATCAGGCATAAGACATGTCTTCTTAAAATAGATCCAATTGCTTTCTATAATTAAAACATATGGGCTGATTTTGTTTTTTGGGCCTTTTTTTACATATATGTAAATCATTTTTTTAAGGTTTATTTTTTGATCAACAAATCACCTGATTGGCTATTACATTTTAAAATCGTAATAAACAAAATTGTTAATATATGAATTATTGCGTCTAACCAATCGTCTGTCTCTAGAACCCATCAAAAAAAGTAAAGGTAATTGTTAATTGTGAAAAGTATGCTTAGTTTATATATATTTTCTAATATAATAATTTATTTACTTGTATTTTGTTTGTAGAACGTATTTAAATAGATTTGGCTTTGTAAAATGTCCGTATGTATATAACAATTTAATAATTTGGGGTCCAGTAAACAAAAACACGGCTTATGGCATTTTTTTGCAAAATCGAGTTAATGATACTATTGTATAAAGTGGCTATTTTTCTATATAATTTAAAATTTAAAACATCGATTTACATAATAAAATTTTTATCGATACCTACTTTTTTAAATGTCATATACGATAAAACGTGATCTAAAATTAGATTTTGTAAGTCCTGTTGTAGATCATTGCTGCGGGAACATCACATGATTGGTCAAATTGTGTCGATCCAACAGGTTTTACTAATAATAGATGTTTATTGTTATTGTTACACTAAATTTTAAATGTGATTTTCTCAAAAATGGAAAATATCCATAAGCCGTGTTTTTGTTTGCCGGACCCCATTTTATTTTCATATTATATATTATCAAAAACAATAAATTATTATATACTATAATTAGTTATTAGTAGAAAAACCTTTATATCATCACTCTGTTTGCGAAAAATGCTAGAACAAAAGGTGGTTTAAAGTGACATAGATTTGCAAAAAAGTAAATGAAAAACTGCATCTTTTAATCAACATTGTAGGACCTTTATTTTATTATGCTTTGTATAGTTTAAACTGTTTTTAGAATTATAATAAATACATCTTTATTTCAAATTTCTAAAAAGTACTATACAGTTATTTTTTGTTAAAAAATTGAACGACTTGTGCAAAAAGAAATTTTTTTAGTCCAGTTGTGACAAAACTAATTCATTATTAATAATCTATTTTAAGTAATATTTAATTCAATAATACGAGATAAAATGGTTCTTTAGGGCCCAAATAATATATCTTCAAAAAAGTTATAAATGTACAAAAAGTTTACAATAATTAATAAATGAAAAATGTAAAATTGTCTTGATAGTCGTATTAGCAATAATTAATATAGCTAGAATAATATATTTTCTGCATCAATTAAAATTTGTCTTTTTTACATTAGCAGCAATTTATATTGTTTATTTGTAATATTAATTGTGCTTGTAAAGCTTCTCATATACTTATAACTTTTGAACAATTCGGATTAGATCTAAACAAATCAAAAAAATAACAGATATATCGCAAAAAAATTTATTAAATTATTTATTGTTAGCGAAATCTTATTTCATTATATATTTTAAACAATAATTCTATTTAATATTTTGTTATCACCCCTTTTATTAGATACACAACCTTAGTCTATATTAAAACAATATTATTTACACCTATTCACACGTATTTGATCTAAACCTATCTATGTCTACTTACTCGACAGTTAGATTAATCTATACAAAGATACAGTTAAAAATTAAATAAAATCAAAGTTTGTATTTTTAGGCAAAATGTTATGTTCATGAAAAGTACTTTAATTAGCAATTCACATAAGAACAGGACAAAAGTCAGGGATAAGTATTTATATAGTTTTAATAGTAATATGGAATCCAATTTCCCAAAATTATATAGTAAAAAGACGGTTTTTTTAAAATTCAAAATTTCAGCTCTTAGTAAAGTACCTTTTATTTTTAGAAAATTCTACCAGACTTTTAATAAAAAGAAAGACAAATACCATATTTTTATGCCTATATAATTTAATTTTATATTATATTTAAAATATTAATACTTTATATTGTAGGCAAACTGGATTCCAACATTCGAAATGTTATAGTAAATTTGCTTATTGTTATTATATAAAATTTTATAGATTGTCCTGTTCTTACGTGAATTGCTAATTAAAACATATAAATAAATTACCTGGACGATGATTGATTCAAGAAAACCAATGGATGACTGATTCAAGCAAACCAACTGAATGAATGCCTAACCATAAGTCGCTAGTAGAACTTAATTCTATTTGGGAGTTATTGAAACTATTGTTAAGTATAAACATGAAAACAATAGTAAAACCTATTCTTATATACTTTTAAGATCATTGTCGTGTACTGCAAATAGTCCTGTGTTCTTACATGGTCTACTCATTAGAATTTAGGATCCGAATAAGATCCAGGAAACTAAGTTTTGGTGAATATAAATACAGAAATATTATAAATATAAAATTTCTAAATGTACCAGTAATAAGTGTTAATATCGTTTGTTCTGTGAATACTAAATTTTTTAATATGATACTGTAGCAGATAGTGGAAATAAATCTGCCTATATTTGTAATTCTATTGGTTAATTAGGGCGCCAAATGCCTAACTGTTGTTGCCAAATGACTGACTGTTTATCTAATACACTCTATAATTTTTAGGGTACTAATGAAATTAGCCAATATGATTTTTAAAAAAACATATAAATTTACTATAAACTTTAAGCTGGAGATCCTATTCAGCTTAACTAATTAACTTCAAATCAAATTTTTTGAAAATATAGAGCAAGAGGTGGTAATACAAATCGAAAATCGAATTAATTGATTAGTTGTAAAGTTGACAACTAATCGATTTGAATTTTACAGACCCAACTTAGTCGATTAATCGATTAGTCGACTAATTGATTAATTAATTGGCCAACTAATTGATTAATCGACTAATTAATTGATTAGTCAATTGGTCGTTTAATCAACTGATCATATAAGAATGTCAACCTAGCTGTTTTCGGTTGCTATCTTACGTGTATTTTACCAAGTTTCGTTTATTTATTCAATTAATCGATTGGTCAATCGATTAATCAACTAATCAATTAATCGATTAGTCGATTAATCGCCAACTAATCGATTAGTTGAATAAAATCAATTAATCGATTAGTTGGATAAAATGATCTATCAACTAATCGATTGAAAAATTTTCATTGATTTGTATCACTAGCAAAAGGAAGAAAAAAGTAGTACAAAATCGAATTTAAATTTTGTCAATTTTGTACCTTTTCAAAATGTAACTTTACCAAAAACAAAAATTTACTAACTTTAAATCAGCAGTTATGTGTAAAATCATGCTCTGAACAACTTTACTTAGTCGACCAAAGAAGGTTATCTTGTAAGAAAAATGGGTTGTCTATATACTAAAGTTAAAAATTTTTGGTTTGTAATATAAAACTCTTTTTTTATCAAATAACCTGCTTTGGGCCTCTAAGTAAACTTGCTCAGAGGGTACCATATGTGTCCGAAATTAAGCTACCTTTTTTGGCCAAAAAATTACACGAAAAATCATAAAGTAGCTTATTTTCGAAATATAGCATTTTTTGAAAAAATTGAAAACCGTACTAATAAAAAGTTATTCAAATAACACTAAATTTTTATTGTAGGTGTATTTTGATGCGCTGAACAACTTTACTTAATCGACTTTTTGAAGTTTACATAGTAGAAAAAAAGTTTTATATGTAGCAACTGCTAACGAATTTTTTAAGATTTTTTAAAAAAATTAGGGGGTAGCTTATTTTAGGTAGTAGCTTATTTTTGGACATATACAGTATTTCTACTCAATTCAAGGTCAAACCGCGTTTTCTTAGCCTTTTTCTGAATAAAAAATAGGGTTAAAGTTAGACAAAAAAATTTTTTTTAAAAAACAAATTTTTTGACCCTATTTTTCATCCAGAAAAAGGCATTTTGATTTTAAACCGAGTAGAAATACCCCCTGAGCAAGTTTACTTAGAGGCCCAAAGCAGGTTATTTTGATAGAAAAAGGAGTAAAAAAGGAGGTTTATATTATAAACCAAAAATTTTTAACTTTAGTATATAGACAACCCATTTTTCTTACAAGGTAACCTTCTTTGGTCAACTAAGTTAAGTTGTTTAGAGCACGATTTTACATATAACTGCTGATTTAAAATTAGTAAATTTTTGTTTTTGGTAAAGTTATATTTTGAAAAGGTGCAAAATTGGCAAAATTTAAATTTCGATTTTTGTACTACTTTTTTTTTCTTCTCTTGCTCTATATTTCCAAAGAATTTAATTTGAAGTTAAGCTAAATAGAATCTTCAGCTCAAAGTTTATAGTAAATTAATATGTTTTTTTAAAAATTTTAATTATAAAAAGCAATGAATAGGACATGTCCTATGCCTGATATAGAGATATATTTAGGAGTCTCTTTTTTGCTTTACTCAACTTTTTACACTTTTTATTTACATATTTATTTTTTTTTGTTTACATTTTACTTATACATATTTATTTATATACTTTTTGTTTATACCACTTTTTTAAGATATTTGTATTTATTTTTTTTTTTTTACCAAAAAAAAAAGCTTTTATTTTTTATTTATATATGCTACTATTATAAAATAAGCAATGATCTTCTATTAATATATTAATACACTACCTCGAAGCATTTCTGAATTCATCTATAGCAGATATATGTAGTTCATTTGGAAAGACTATTTAAAAACTATTGTTAAAATAATCTTTTAAGATAGTTTTTAGTACATAGTTTTTCACTACCAAGTGTTAATAGTAGGTATTTTCTGGGGCACTCAAGGGTTTCTTCAATTATTTAAAAATTTTAGATTTTTATTAGTTAAAGATTTGTTTTGTTAGAGTTTGGTTTTGTTTTATTTCTTTTATAAGTTAAATCTAATTTTAACTTAAAAAAAAGATGTTATTTTATAGCAACCTGTCACTATGGTGACCCATAATCAACTAATCAAAATTGATCATGTGAATTACATGACTACTAATTTGTGAAGCAATATACATGAAGCAAGCTGGCAAACACATGACTTACAGGACCAATTTTGATTGATTGATTACTTAAAAAAAATCATCTGATTACTAAAAATTAAAAAAAAAGTGAATTTATCAAAAATTTTATCACTACATTTTAAAAAAAAGCAAATCTATCTATTACTACCAGGGCAACTCCAAAATTTTTTATTTTTTTTTAAAAAAAAATCAATATAAATATTTTAATTTATTTTTATCAAATTTATTACTACATTATAATATCATAAACCCAATAAATTTTATTAAAAAAAACACAATCCAACAAAATCAGCAATGTTTTAAAAACTCAATATTAGCCTAGTACTCTACTTCTATACTCATTCGCCCGGTGCTTTTATACACATTTGTCTGGTAATGTTCACCCAGTGCTTCCAATACATGTTCACCTGGTGCTTCCATGATACATTTGCATAGTGCTTCTATTAAACATTTGACCCACTTAAGCAAAACCTAAAAAAGTTAGTGAACAAGACAATAACAAAAAAAAAAAAAAAGATACAAGAACAAAAGCTTAATTTTATCTACTCAAAATGCCGCAAACACATTTCCTGGTGCTGTGTTCCTAGGTTCAGCATAACTGCATTACGCAGCTACTCTAATTTTGGTAATTTTCTGTATGGTTTATTTTAGTAATATGTAAAATTTGAATCTGTTATATATGTTTAACTCCCCCCATAATTTGCAGGGGGTATGTTAAACATAGATACGAGCGATTGATCACGTGTTCACGTGTTCGGTTTTGATTGGTCGATCACAGGGATGCACGACCGTGGAATTTTCAAACCCATAAAAAAATTAAACTGTTAAAAACTTATTAACGTTAATAACTATTTAGCAAATTTGATATCAAATTTTTGATACCTTAAAATTTTTTTAATTATATGATTTATTCAATAATATGAATCTAAATTAATGCGACTTTATAGGTGTCAGTCAAACATCCCTAAGTGCACCCTCTTTAAGTGCACACTCTACTCTCTGCACGTGCATAAAGTTTTGAGACCCTATAAATGCATGCACGTGATAATATTAAAAATTTGACCAATAAAAAATATAAATTTACTTATGAACGTGCAATTAGAGAGGGTTGAATTAATCATGTATATTTTTCATGCTTAGTGGCATGCACTTAGAGAAGTTTGACTGTATCATGATTCGCGCCAATACTAATAGATTATGCGATAAAATGTATTATTTATTATAACTAATATAACAAATAAAATCTTTTAATATCACAGAAGATAACGCTTACTAAAGACTAAGATAAAAAATAGATCCCGAGACCGCGATAGCGATGTTTTTTTTTGTTTAACAAAATAAGCTACATATTAAATATTGTCCATTTTGAATATGTAAAATTCCTCAATCACAGCAATAATTTGGACAAGATACATTATCTATTTATTTATTTACAAATAATTAAATAAAATTTTTTTTTTTTAAAAGATAAGAGATGTAAATAAAATTAGCAAAAACTTACCAGATGCGTCAAAACAGGATAAATTATGATAACGACATAAACTGCAAATAATACGTTTCTCAAGAATTTTATCAATTGGTCTTGCTAAGGCAACGATATCAAAAATAATCAGAAGGAATAAGATGGTATTAAATTTCATTTTGGTCTTTTCGTTCTTTTAATATTTTTAGAGCGTAGGAAATCAACATTTATAATTCGAAAGATCAAATGAGATCCCACTTTAAACCTGAACACTAGCGCTTTTTTAAAAACAATGAATCTACTTAAATCGTGTAAGATAAACTATTCTTAGTGCCGTTGCTCGACCCAAAAGACTAACGATTTACAACATATGTATCAATAGATTTACCACTGAATTAGTTCAATGAATATTCAATTTTAGTAATTGTATTTTATTATTTATTTATACGTACGTACAGTACAATATTTATTGTATATTCAATTTATTTATTCAGATTTAGTTTAAAAAGAGTTAAACATTCAATGAATATTTAATGAATATGTTCAAAGTTTTTAATGAATTCGAATAACAAAAGGTTCTAAGTAAGACCTCTACTTATAGTTTCTATTCCTAGCATACGAAGAAAATAGGTTGTCAGTAAAATATATCGTTATAATGCATAACATTGTGTACATATATTGTACGTATATATATATATTATAAAAATAAGGATGGTTTGAATTTACTGTAACATTCTTAAATTCATTTTAATGAAGCCAAATTACTATATCGATATAATTTATTAAATTTCTTCATTTATCAGGAAATTTTAAACAAGTTGCTGATCACGCTATGTTACTGTACAACGCAAATAGTACCGGTATTTTTAGGTCAAGAAACAAAATTTTATGATTTCTTCTGATTTTCATGCTACTTCTTTCTACAAATCTCGTAATATGATTGTTAAACTTTGTGAAACAATCACTTGAACAGTTCCCCGATGTAGTAAATAGTTCTAAACAAAAAATATTGATTCTATTATTGTTAATTTGAAAATTATAACTGATGATCGAGTGACATTGTTTAAGCCGCATTATATAAAAAGAGTTTTTATATATAATTAAACTTTTATTCCCGAGTGTTCTAAAAATAATCGCTAAGATAAATTAATTATTGTAATCTTTATCTTAACATTTATATATCTTAAGTTGTTTGGAATCCATGGATTGGTAAAGCTCGTTCAATGTCGGACTTTGGTGATGAAGAATACAAAAATATGGTCTGTGTTGAGCCTGGAACAGTTACAGAATATGTTAAATTGGAAGCCCACCAAGAATTTTTTGATCAATTTGATTGGTCAAGATTCATGCGTAATTAACCAATCACGTAATTGACTTCCTATGAGTCCAGTTAAGACGTATAATCTATTAATCACTAGGTAAATGCGCGGCATGATATGGGTTAACTGTAGCTTTGTAGGGAGTCAATTAACTGTAGATCTTATCGTTATGTATGACAAGATGGTGTGTATATGATATATTTCATTTTACTGCAAACGCTACCGCTACAATACTGAAATGGATATACTAGAAACGGCTCGGGTAGAAAGAATGAAAGCAATTTTACGTTCATTTAAATGAAGGTCTGTTAATGTAAAAAAAAAAAAAAATGACGCATTAGTCAGACAAATAAATTTTATATTCGAATGAGAAATCAATTGAATTGATGATAACTCCGGCAATGATCATACCGAAATTACCATTCAATGAACAGTATCAGCATAATTTCTCAATATAATATGTTTCAGTCTTTTTTGTGCAAATTTCATCATGAAATAATTGAAATTGCTAAAATGTTAAAAAACACAGTAACCTTCGATATGATAAATATGGCAATTAACATTTGATTTTCATACCTGTAAAAAACGTCAAAAGTTATTTCCGAGTTTTTTTTTTTTTTTATCTAATCCCTTAATGATAACTTTATGTGAATCATGCCTCCATACTCTTTCCGTAACGCACAAAGTTCTCATTTTATTACGGTATAAACGATTCTCGTGTAAAAGCATTCAATGTTACATAGTTTAAATTTTTTTTTTAATAAACTCTGTTAGAATTAATTATCTATTTAAGAAAACAGCAAGTATACACCAAGATCCTAATTTTAAACTTTGAACTAAACGTAATATGTTCTTTTAAGTATTATTAATTGATTTTTTGAAAATTCTATAATAATACTGAGAACACTGATTTGGTGTCCTAGTTCCAATTGAATCTGCCACATATTTCCATTTCTTTCCGAATTCATCAAATGCTTTATTAAATGAAGTAATCTCTTCCAAATTCCATTTACCTACGTTAATATTAGGATTTGTTCTTGGGTACTTTATATATCGAAGCTTTATATCATAAAAACTCCTCCTTGGAAAATATTTTTTAATAACATCCCAATCTTCCCCGTACTTTTTGACTAAATCATAGAGTTTATTATCCTCTTCCTTCGTCCACTTTACTCTATTAAGATAAAAATAATGCAGATAAACATCATCTGGCGAACGATTAAAAGTTTTTCCAATCATAGTCCATTTATTGCCATGTTCTTTAATTAATTCCAAGAGCTTTGAATCTTCTTCTGGTGTCCATTTTCCACGAGTTTTAGATGAAATAACTTTCCAACGTGATCTAACTTGTAAACTATCTCTCTGTTTAAACAATTTGGATATTTCTACCCATTTTCCAGCTCCATATATTGTTACACCATTTTTTAATATCTCATCTTCTTCAGGTGTCCAATGATTATAATAAGATGGTCTTTGTTTAATCATATTTAATACACGCCATTTTTGATTTAATAGTCTAGGACTACGATGCGGTTTAAAGTATTTTTCCCAAATCATTTTCCAGTTAGGACCATGTTCTGTAATTGCATCATGTAATCGTTTTATTTCTTCTTGACTCCATGTTACTACTTTTCGCGTTTTAATAGGTTTCTCTAAATTATCATTTTTTTTATTACAAAAAATTTGAGCAGAAGAAAATTTTTCATAAAATTTAATTCCATTTTTAATCCATCTTTTAGATATTTTAAAAATGGTTAAATTGAAATTTTGTAACATTGTTTAACAAAAAAAGTTGAAAATCAAGGAAAATCATGCAATGCACTCGTGTAAATTATTGGGTATCTTTTTATTTTTATAATTTTAGGGGGCTGTCATTTCTTGAATTTTGGGGTGATACGCAATAATAATAATAACTGTAATTGATTTTGTTAATTCTGTATACATGCTATATAACGTTGAATAGTTTTTTTTTTATAATAAGAAATCAAATAATTAATAAAGTATCCTCTTACCTATCTATCAAGCATTTACAGACTTTTTACCGATTTCTTTGAATTCTCAGAATAATAAACTTGAATCATTTTGAGAAAAAGCATTAGAAAATACACTAGTAAGAACAGCATACTAACTTCTTCGAATCTTCGAGGCAATAATTTTGGATAGAATGAGGAAAAGAATTAGCAGATATATTTTGCAGGAGCATCACATTAACTTCTTTGAGTTAGAATGAGGAAAAGCATTAACAATTGCATTTTGCGGGAACGCTACGATGAATTTTTGGATCTTAATGATAAATATTCTCGAATTAAAAGTTGGAAAGTATTAGCAAATGCACTTGTATACCATTGGGAAAACGTTGGCAGATGTGTTTTTTTTTTTAAAAAAAAAAAAAAAACCAGGGGTTAAATTTTAGTTGTAATAATCTTTGATAAATTTGGAAAAGTGTTATTAGAAGTAACTTTGTAGGAATGCTACATTGACTTTTCTTGGATTAAATAGTAATAATCTTGAATCAAAAGAGAAAAGGCATTGACAGATGCACTTCGCAAAGAATACCACGCTAATCCTTAGGATCTTAGTACTGATTGTTAAAGTTAGGATTAGGATTTGATTCATGGTTAGAATCGGGGTTGAGCTAAAGATAGGTACGATAATAGCGATAGGACTAGGGTTTGAAACAGAAATAGTGGGCGAATTTAGGTTTAGGATTAAAAAACAGAATTGATTTTATATTACAGTATGAGATTTAGATTACAGGTCTCTGATTTGTGATTATTAACAACAATTGGACATTTTTTTGTCAGAGTTTGGCACTACATCAACATTGCAGAAATTAGTTTTAGTCTTCGAATATAAATATCATTTATAAATTTTGCGATTTACCACTTTTAATAGTCTTCACTTTCTTTCTAATATTAAACATTTCAATGATCGTACATGAAGTGCATATGAACGGATTTTTAAACAACCCAAAAATTAAAGGAGATTGACAATCGATAGATTTTAATAAACTCATTATATAATATGGCATATCTGATATGTATAAGATTGTTATCTTTACGAGTTATCATTATCTTTTAGCTACTGTATAACCCTGTAGATGATAGTTATGTAATATATACAGTGTACCTTTGATTTTATTCTTTAATTGTAAATATTTCTAAACCGGCTTGTTTAGCTAAAAAATAATTTATTTGTTTAATTTTTTAAATATACTGGTTAATGATAACAATAAATTGTTCGAATATTTAATCTAGCGATTTTATGTATTATATAAAATTAAAATTGCATTTTCTAGATAATACACGTGACCTTCGTTAATATCAACCCATTTGAACTTGTTCTAAATCATGTTGATAGTAATATTAACGAGAGTTCATATTAAAGTAGGTTTTGGCTTAGGTTGATATTAAATGAAATTGATATTAACGGGTTACGTAGACCATACCCTTACTCATTATCATGATCATGATCATGCTCATGATCATGCTCATGATCTTGCTCAGTGTAAAAAATTTTAAGAACGAAAAACTGATTTTGTAAGTTATTTGACCTTTGAAACTTCTTTTATAAATTTTCTTTCCTGTGTCTGTTAATGTACTTTCTTGATATTCAACAATTTTTTATTTTTTCTGTCGAATTTTTTACCGGGCTGATGAAATGATAATCAATGATCGTCAAAGACTACTAATGAAAGAGGTTGATAAAATTCGAAATGCTGATATCGTTCTCGCGTTATTAAATTACATATTTCACACAAAATATATTTTTGATAAGAAAATTTAGCAACCATGATTTAATATAGTAATATCGAAAATTCTATAGACAGAGCTTAGGGACAGAGCAAAATCGTGATTGTTGGTTGGCAGTCAGGGTAAATGGATTTTAATGTCCGTAAAAAATTAAAAAATTTCGATCATGTATACCGTATAACTCCCAGGGGCGTTATGGCCTGAATTAAACTTAATTTAGGCCAAATTTGAATTTACACTCCCAGCAGTTATTTCGCGTTTATACGCACAATCACTTGATTGTATAGGTGAGCTGTGATCATACCGGTGGTTATGTACCTATGTGGGACTTTTAGAAACTTATAGATCTCAGTGATTTCTATATCACTCACTGCAATAGTGCCTTATTGAGTTTAATAGTTTGTTTTTGTTTTCAGACTGATCCGGGATTAAGCAAATTTCACGTTTTTCTTTTACATTATCGACATTTTTTATTATGCAAATCGCCTTTCATTTATAATTGAAAAATGCCAGTCATGTCAAATTTTACATGAATCTAATAAAAACTCATTCCTTTTACCCTAGCATCGCCGTTAGGGATGCGGTTATACCGGTATAATAAAAATGGTAGTATATTAATACCGTATAATACCATATCATGATATAGCCACCATTATGCTCTCAGCTTAATATTATCGGAAATTTTCGTCATTGCAATCAAGCAATTTAATTGGCCAGCCAGTTTCTATTATTGGTATTATACCTATACTATGTACTGGTGTATTATACTCGCCCTTGAAATTGAATCCAACATGAATAAATAACGTTAGTAAATACTAAACAATCAGTTAACATATCGGATCCCATGATGGTTCAAGTCCCAACGTCAGAGCAACATGTGCTCCGACACGTATTTCAGAAAGATGTTACGGGCACCATTCACATCCCTATCAATCGTCAATTTGCATTCCCTACATTTGAATACTTTAGACCCGCCCAATTTCTGATTGATGCTTCCACATCGCGTGCAAGTCTTTGAAGTGTATTCCTCGGTGCAGATGATTACTCGGTTATTCTCATATTACCTGGACTTGTGCAAAAGAAATTGTTGGAACCGATAATGAGACCAGGTCAACATCATGCGAGCAGTCTTGCTCTTGATCTTACGCTTTAGTTTCTTCTTAAATAATTCAACAGAATCTTGTTCAGGCTCTTGATTCTCGAGCTCTTCCTTATTCTTCTTTCTGACCATGTTTTTAGTTTAAAATCTGGGTAATAAAATCACTGAATAATTATCACATAGATGCTTAGCCAACTTATGATGGATCTCATCAACCAAACATCTAATCGTTTGATTGATACCAAACATCTTCTTCCTCAACCGATACCTTCTTCGCTTGTTCTCACGACCTTTGACAAGATCACGATCGGATTTGTACTTGTCATATCGCTTACAAAGTCGAAATATCCTCTTTATATCATTCTGACCAAAATGAATCATTGAACCTGAAGGATCATAACCGGTCATGAATGTTCTCACACCCGGATCCAACGATATGATACCTTTTTTAGAGGTTCTCTTTTCCAATTCAACAGGAACGCAGAAATACCATCGACCCAATTGATCACACACAATATTGAAATCATGCTTGATCTCTGGTAATGGTTCGCTTATAATGATTCTATTCAGGAACGAACAAACGCCTTGCTTTCGATTAAAATCCCTCGCTTGAATTGGTAAAGATTGCGTAAAATTCTTTCTTGATCGAAATTTCATATCGAATTTTATCTTCTTGTTCTTGTATGTTTTTAAATTCGTCTTGTAATTCTTGACCAGTTCTTGCATCACATCATTACGGATGTTGTAAGGTGTCTCCAACACCCAATGCAAATCAGTGCCCTCATAATTATGATTGTTCACACATTTATCACGCAAAGATTTCTTATTTACGGTGCAGATTCCATCCTTGATACAATCTAAGCATCAGTTGTAAATCCACCTTGAGGTGTTCATCCAATTCGATAATACCTCACGTTCTTCTGGTGTTGGGTATACACGAATCTTTCTGGTTTTCAACTCATCATCTTTCAAAGGTTCCTTTTCATTTGAAGGGACAAATAGATCAATACACTCTCTCAGAACATCAGATCGCTCCGTGATATTGAACCACGAACTAGAATGTCTTTCTGATTCTGAATACTTGTTGTTACATCTCTCCGTGACATCCAAATCAATAGGTAGTGAGATGCGATTCGTGACATCTTCACAAATATTATTCCAAAATGGTTTAATACCGCTTTCTATTTCTCGTTTACGTTTCATGAGGATCTGATCATCAGTTGATTATCGATATTTATAAATGTTTAAAAATATTGCGTCATCCAATGATTTCTTTACTATATGATACAATATTTTTAAACAAAGAAAATAAATTCGAAATTCATACTTACTAAAATTAAATTTCAAATGTTAGCCCATTAGTTTATACTCGCCGTCAAAATTTTACTATCACGTGAGGTTCTACATGTATTATCCAATAGCAAGTATCATTTTGATGTAACGTAACACAATTACAGAATTAGGAAGTCAAAACACGAAAAATTTGCATAAAAACCCAGTCAACAATAAATTATATAACTCACTCCAGAAGTGGGTTATAAGTTATGTTTTATTAATGTTCCATTAACAACCCTAATCACAGGGTTTTTAAACGAAAGCAAAGAGGAACCATTTCAGTCGAAGATTTAAAAAGTCTCGAGACCATTAATGACAATGAACAAGGGAAGAGGCAGGAAAAAGCAAACCAACTTCTGAATAATTATAGGAAGGCAAGTAGAACTTTTTTATATTGAATGTAGATAGAGTAAGTGGCGTGACAGGGAATCTTCAGGTTTCCTTGTCATTCAAGTCTTTAGGTCGAGCCACAAAACCAGTGCTGCGGCACAGGTTATCTTTAGGTTCGCCTGATGTTTCAAGTCTTTAGGTCGAGCTAGTGCTGGACCCATTCGGCTATAATTGATCTTTAGGTTTAGCTGATGTTTGAATGGGATGGAAAAATCAGTTATAGTTTAGATCTACTATTAATCAGAACATTACTAATCATTCTTGCGATGATAAAATAGCAAAAAAATGGGAGAGAGAACGTTCTCGTGTGCACCATGTCCATCAGCCGATAATTGTAAATGGAACGATCAAAGGGTCATTAACAGCGGAACAATCGGGACAGCCGGATCATCCAAATCAAAAAAGATCGGGAAAAGGTATAGATGCAAGTAAGAATCAGCAGAAATAAATCTTATTGTTATCCCTTGTATTTTTGCAGGATTTGGATAACGAGATTAATAATTTCTTCCAAAGTCCTTCGAAACAAAAATCAACAAATCTGATTAAGAAACACCATTCCTACATTTGAGGAAGATGATTTGGATTATGTATCTACATCTGAGGAAGATGATTTGGATTATGTACTTACATCTGATCTGATTTTATACCAAGGTATTTTAACAATTCTTTTGATTGAAATTTCTTTGTTAAGTTTACAACTTATATCTTTTTTAATAAAGTGGTGCCAAAGGAGAGTCCTTCATCATTGTTATTATCGTCAAAGCTCAAGGAATTCCAAAAATCCTACGTAAAAATGAATGTAGCTCAAAAATGGTTTCTCTCAAGCGGAAAGTGCGTCGAAGACACAATTTATGAATATTGTAAGCAATTGCCGGTCGAAACTTAACTCCATTCGTGGATTATTGACTTAGACTATCAGGAAATAGAAATGTTATTTAGTGTGGAAGAATGGAATGAGATTCGCCATACAGTAAGAGAACTACCAGAAGTTGATAGAACTTTCTCAGAGTCTATGATACGATTTTCTAACATGAGTTGAAGTTGTAACTAGCTTTTTTTTGAAAATTTTCTCCAAAAACTTGATTTCCAATTTCAGGTTAAAGCAACAAGCAAGCTGAGACAGGTCTTGAGAACGACGTCCTTTCTAAACGAGGATGAGCCATACAATTGCGAAAAACATTATGACGCAGGGTGGGCTGAACTCGTAATGCGAGTCTTTACTTTTTATTAGAACCAAAGCTTTTATAACACATTTATCCGTTTATTATTGAAAAGTCTTACGGATTATGAAGATCCTAACGAACCATTACAAAAACAACATCTCGAATCCTGGTTTAATATAAATCTGTCCACTTCATGTGCGTAGTATTCTGTTAGACATTAATAATAAAGGTGTGAATCTAAATTACCAACCAGTTAATAAAGAAACAGATCTTCTTAAATTAGATGCTATAGTCAGAACATGCGATGAATCTCTGCTGTCTCGTGATGGCTATCGTCGATTAGCCGCAGTTGAGCCCCAATTAATCCGAGAGCACCAAATTGCGGCACGAAGAATTGAGATAACGGATCTAATGAATGACAAAATTAAAATTGAAACTTTTAGCACTAATGACCTTGATGACGATACATTATTCGAGCAATCAGAAATGGCGTTTATAGATCAATCAAATGTATGGTCTCTAGTCATAGATCATGGCCTCCAAAATGTAATAGGAATGGAAACCGTCAGGTATGTCAAGCTTCCTATGATTTGTTATGATCATTGGATTTTAACCTACTACTTTTCAACAGAAAAGAATCAACAAGTGAAACCGTATCCAATAGAAAAAATCGGAAGAGGGTACGTACACGTCACAAGAATGTGGGTTGTAAAAAGATGGGATATAGAATGGACGGGATATTTCGAATATATGTTAATAATATGGAATACGGAGCAGTTGAAGTGGCTAAGAAATTCAAAGAAACCAAGTTGCTTGCTGATGGGGAAAAGCTTTGGACGACATATTTATATCCCTGAGCAAAAAAGTCCATTTCAAAGAAACATGAGTGAGGAAACTGCGAGTTGCCGGCATGCTTTCACATGGGTAAGTGAAGTAAGGTATTCCACAACTTTTACTAGAAGTAAATTGAGTTAATTTGTGTTATAGATCTCAAATTGCAAGTTTTGCATTTGAGTAGTCCCAAGGGTTACGTATCCATATTAAAAAGGGAGAAGCTCCTTGAGATACCAGCTACTATCGAAAAAATAAGAGATTTTATCAGGGGTTTGGCAAATGTATGGATGTTGAAGGTATTTGTTATCTCAATATGTTCTTTTTTCAACGAAATATACTTGCCTTCTCATTACTTCAGTACCAATAGAGGATAGTCTTGAATTGTGTAGAAAACCAAAAATGATGAAAATGATGAAGAATTTTTACAGGAATTTATCACAATAGGCATTATTTTACCATGATCTTGTGATACATCATAAAGGCAGATAAGAGACATTATTAGCAAAGTTCGATTTGATGATATCGTTTAGTGAATTATCCCGAATTTTATTTCCTTGCTTTTTTTTAATTTGGAATTATTAAATATTGTATTTCAATGATATGCAATTGGGCTAATGCATCAAAATAACATTGTTCTTTATGATAAAAAATTCATAACTTTTATTTCTGTATTACGCTTTATAATGTTCTCAGAAATTAATAAATGTTTTTGCCTCTTATACTGGTATTAACGGAATAATACTTTCTTAACAGAGTAAAATTTTTCTTGGTATCAGCGTTACAAATTGTAACACGCATGTGAGGATATGCAACCACAATAGATTATTAAAAGAATTAAATTCTAGGCTTGTTTTTTTAGAAGTTTTTATATGGTTAAAAATTTTTGGTTCGATATGAGAAACAATATCACAGTGATCACGTGATTGCATTTGCAAGGACGATGATTTTTTGTGGCGGGATAACGTAAATTTTAGTATAACTGTAATTATCACCTTTTAATCGATTTGATTAGTTTTTTGTCAAAGTGTACAAACTTGGTATGCCAAACCTGTAATGTTAGTAATATTAATCAAGTTTATTTTAATATGGCAGTTACGTAAATTTATTAAATCTATCAGATATACGTTATTTAACATCTGTGGACACGAAATAATTTTTTTTACTAATAATATTTCAAAATGTAAGGAAGAATTGATTATTTTTATTGTATCATTCTAATGCATCTGCATTGCAGGCACAATCCTCTTATTACGAATCAAAATTCCTACTTCGCTTACTTTGCTTACGATATTGAATTATCTAGCCAGTAATTCATTTAGCATATTTTTCTAATGTATCCTTTCAGTTCCTTCCTATTACATAAAAAAAATATATTACGGATTTGACAATTTGCTTGAAATGAAAAAGGGATATTTGAATAGAACATTAAATATATTCGCAAAAAAAAAAAAGCCAATATTGGATTAGATTATTTTGTGCATATGCTGTACTTTATAGATTTCATAAATGGACAAGTAATTATCGGATATAAGTACTTTTTTTTTAAGGTTATACAATTTTTTTTTATTGTACCGATATTAATTACTTACACCTTTTTTTTTTTTGTATACAAAAAAAATCGCGTGAGCATTATTAAAATTTATTGTCAATTAATTCATTGAATTCTAATCATGAATAGATATTATTCGAATGTTGTTGTTGCTTTCGACACAGGTTGCCTCTCATCTTGATATCGCGGACATGCTTCCGGACCTATCAAAACATCAAGCACATATCGAAATGTGTTGAAGGTCTGTCGATCACTTTAAGGACGTGTCACGAAATATTCGGAACATTATTATGTGAGAATGGAGGTGAAAAATTAAATATTTTAATACCAGATACGCTGGTCTCAAAATGTTATAATTCTATGAAATTATAGCCTTAATGTGAAAATAACTAGTTTAAATAATATAAAAAAAAATAAAAATCTAGCAATCTACATTTATTTAACTAATGTAAAAAAAAGAGTTCTAATAATTTAATATTAATTTGTTGAGACATCCGATGGGGTTCCAATATTATAAGGTTTTGCAGAATATAAATCATCTATAAATCATTATATTTAAAAATAATAGTCAGTATAATATTCAATCAAATATGATCAATAAAAATATATATCTGATATTTACCGTCATCCAAAACTTCAAATGTTTCTTCTTTTGAAATAGCATCTAAATCGATAAATTGACTATAATGAACAACGTCCTCGCTCTCAAATATCGTAGATTTCTCTTCAATATCACTTTTTATCATTTCATCAAACTTTTTAAATTCCTCATATTCATTTATCAAGAAATACCAATCTAATAAAATTTCATAAATTTCTTGAATATTTGGTCTTTTATGCGGTTCAGAATCCCAACATCTTTTCATCAAATCAATATAACATTGTGGAGTTTCATTTATATTAATTTCTGGTCTTTCACCATTACAAATTTCTAAAGCTAAACTAGTGTTAAATGGGCACCCAGAAAATGGTAACTTTCCTGAAGAAAGTGACCACATTATAATTCCAAAACTATATATATCAGATTCTTTTGTATAAGGTAGAATTCTTTCTAATACTTCAGGTGCTACATAAGGAAGAACACCAAATATTCCTTTTGGTGTAGATTCTTTTTTTGAGTCTTGATCAGATAAAGTTATAAAAGGATATAATCCTAAATCTGAAATATATGCTGAACCATCTTTTCCAATCAAAATATTTCCTAAATGTAAATCTTGATGAATAAACCCTGATTCATGAATTAATTTTAATCCTTTAGCGATTGAAATAAGAATTTTTAATTTATGATCAAGCCATTTCATATTTTTAAAGTTTTTAGAAAGATAATTTCGTAAATCTCCTCCTTTAATATATTCGGTAACCAACATATATTCTTGAGTATTTGGGTCTCGAGTCAGGCCATAACATTGAACTGAACCTAATAATTCGTAACGTAATTCCGTGTACGATGTGACAAGTTTGACGTATGATTCAAGCTGTCCCGCGTAACAAAATTTAAAATGGCATTTGTTAGAAAATAAATATATACATAAATATACGGTATTAAAAAAAATATGCATATATATATATTAAAAAAAATATGCATATATATATTAAAAAAGATATGCATAAATATAAATAAAAATATAAATAAAAATACCTCACGAAGAAATTCAGGAGTCACATTAGAGGAAGATTTTCCAAGGCTTTTAATGATCACATTTTGTTCTCCATTTCTTGCCATTCCATATAAATACATGGGTCCGTCTATCCAAGAAGCAGAGTAACCATCACCTCGTACGCCTTTAATAATTTTTTTAACATTTGTAAACCTATCATAATTAATCCATTCGATATGATCAAAAATATGATTAGATTTAATTTGAGTATGGAAGATAATCCTATTAATTTCTGGATGCCCACTGGTCCAAGGAGGAAGCATAACACCAGGAACCAAACCTAATCCGCAAGATTCACACCAACCACTTGTATTATTAACCTTTAATCCAGAATTTTGACATTGACAAAATGGGGTAATTGGAATATCGGATGCTTTAATCTTGTCAATATAATTATTTAAATATTCAAGAATTCCTCGTTCTTTTTTACGTAATTGATAAACCTGAAGAGTTCTAGATAAAGTAACAGAATTTATCATCTTATCTTGAACATCTAACACAAAAATTGTGGTTGCAAGAAATAAGTAATATCCAGAAAGATGTGATATTTGTAAAAGAAATGATGGCATAAATAAAGATAAAATATACGCAATTTCCTTTAGCAAAGCTGGAAATAAGTATAAATATAAACTTAAACTGCAAATACGAATTAAAAGAACTAAAATATCATAAGGAAAAAATATTTTTGGTAAAGAAGACGTGCTAGAATAAATCAAAACACTAAATACTAAAATAGATGATACCCAATAACCATATAAGAAATAACTAATCGATGCTAATAATAAAAAACTTCCTGATATTAAGGATAAGTTAAAATATCTATTAAGTATCAAATGAAATGACCTTAAATGGTCTTTATCCGTTTCTAAATAAATAGCGATGATTAAACTAAAAATGAATGTATAAATACAACAATCTATATCAATTATTCGCCATAATAAAGTTTCAAATAATATAATAATAATAGTCTTTGGAAGATATTCATAACCATGTGAAAATGGATATCTAAGAAAATGAAGAGCAGTTTGATCCATATCTAAATAAAGACCAAAATTTATCAAAACACAATAATGATAAATAAATAATAATAATATCGTATTAAAGAAAAATCCAAAGTTCTTTTCCAAAAAAATAAAAATAAAATAAATAAATATATATATATATATATATATGTTTGTAGGTACGTACGTACGTAAGTAAAGTTTATAAATGAAAATGTGAAAATTAAGGACCAAATATATAGAACTAAAAAAGATATTTATAGCAAGATTAAAGTATGTATTCTTAAATTACATACCGCATAACTAGAACCCTGAAGAACTTTAATATAACTCAGATGTTATTAAAAAACGTCATGAGATTTGCACAATAAACAATGGCGAACAAATAGTGTAAAGCGAACAGGTAAAGTGCAGATGATCACATATTTATTGTATCACGTCTCTTTATCATTATTGTTACTATTACAGATTAATTTTTTGCTAGTTTCCCCCAATTACATAAATGAAATCGATTTAAATATTTAAATGCCAAACATGACGACTTCTTTCATTTCATCATGCTTGCATGTTAGATTTTGCTTACTATATATAGACCTCATATTGATGCATTATGACTTTTTTTAAAGCTTTATGGATATTAGGAATATGTTACAACTGCTTTCTCTGAACAATAATTATAATAATTATGTTAATTCATGAAATATTTCTTAATTTTTTTGTGAATCGGTAACAAATATAAATAAGATTTTGCCAAGACGCTCACGATCTTCGAAAGGTTTAAGATTTTTGAAATCGTGAAAAAAAATGTAGGGTTATTATTTTTTGATCGGCTTATTTTCATTTCCATTTTTATTACTTTAAACCGTAGTGGTAGTTATCATTCCAAAACCACTTTCTCTAATCCCGACTAATGCAATGATCATTATCGTTATACGTAATCAATAAATATTTAAGTACTGTAACTGGTATGATTTAGTTATGATTTTCATAATTACACAACATTTTAAAATTTTGCCTAAGATTTTGCTGAAACACATAAATTCATTAAACTTATTACTAAGGTTTTTCTAGGGATGTTAACAGTCCGGTCCGGTTCAGTCTGGTCTATTTTGTTCCAGCTCTAGTCTGGTCTATTATGGTCTCCAGTCTTAAGATTTTGTTAGTCCAGACTGGTCCAGACTGGTCCGGTCTTAAGACTTAAAGTGGTCCAATTTTTTTTTGGCTCAGACCGGTCCTATGATAAACTGTGGTCTATTGGTTCAAGACCGGACCAAATAACATCCCGGAAATATGATCATTTTGTAAAATATAATACAAAGAATATATAATAAGTTAGATTTAGTTTGCAAAATATTAATTTAAAAAATGGGATTATTTGGTGCATAAAGAAGAAGCTTTTAATAAAACCATATTTTATTTAATCTTGTATGATGTTGCTAGACCTAAATTTTTATTAGTCAGATTTGTCATGAGATATCCGATCATATGATTATGATGAATACATGGTATCATACCAAGAAATCACAGTTTACATAAATTATATAAATTACTAAGTTTTTATTAATCTAATATCTCTAGTAGTTTTTTTTATTTATATTTTGTAATATTTGTCTTTTATTTATTGTGTTTAAATAATTAGTAGGGTAACGTAGTGATCAAAGAATGTTACAACTCTGAGGCGCAGTAACCAACAAGCCAATCAGAGCCACTGCCATGTGGCGACTGATTGGTGGTGCGGGCTACTGCGTTTGTCATTAATAGCTTGTGATTTTAGTAAGCAACCACCTAAAAGCAACTCCCTGATTTTTTTAAAAAATTCATCAGCAGTTGCTATAAAAAAAGTCTAACTTTTACTAAGTAAACCTCAAAAGTACGATTAAGTAAACGTGTTTAGGACATCAAAATACACTTATAGTAAAAATTTCACGTTATTTGGACAACTTTTTATTAGTACGGTTTTCAATTTTTCAAAAAATTCAACCATTTAAAAATAAACAACTACATATTTTTTTGTGTAATTTTTGGCCCAAAAAAGGTTGCTTATTTTGGGGAATATACAGTAATTATCACCTACATGTTTATAGTTAAAATGGAATGTAATGTCAGACTCTCCAAAGTCTAAAGGATATGATTCGAAATTTTGAATAATCTGATTTTTGAAAATTGCAATACATGAAGATTATTTTTTGAAATTTATTAGTAAAAATCCCTGGTTTTACTCAAAAATAGCATTTTTCCTAGAGTTCCAAACTAGGTTATAATAAACCAGGTCACCTGTGTCAAAATGGGTGACCCAGATCACTAATCTGAAACCTGGATCAAATTGGTTAGTATATTAATTCATATTAAATAATTCAGTAATTCATTTTGTATATTAAATCATGTCGCTTCATTTAATAGCAAAGCCTACTTTATTGCTATATGATTCAAAACTTTACTTTGAAGATTGACTGAGAGTATATGACTTATTAACATTTGCCTTAACAAAAACAAATACCTTTACAGGGCAATTATTTTATTGTTTCACTTTATTGATATTAGATATGGATATTTTGCAAATTCATAAAGTTTGAGTATATGATTTCATTTAGTTTTGTTTTATTTCTACAATCTTGTAGATAAATTACTAATTTTTAACTTTTTTTTTTTTTGATGTTAATGGTGAGACCTTGCTCTTATCTTTATTAAATTTAATGAAAACTTTTTACAATTGGAAAAAACTTTATAATTTAAATCTAATGCTAAGAAAAAGAACTCAGACATATAGCTAGATAAACAAAAGTAGACCTAGTACTTATCTGTGGCCTAAACCAACCAGAGTGGCCAAGGCTCACCTAGATTTGGGGATTAGTTAATATACTTGAAGGGTGTATAAGATATTTAATCCAGTGAGGGTACCAATATTCTACTTTCTGATTAGAGGTATTTATAATAGAGTTATTATTATTAGTTTGAGTTGAATGTGTAGTAATTACAGAAGATTCAGAAGGTATAGGCTGGTTTTGTAAAGTTGCTTGTTGGTATTGTGATCTTGAAGTACAGTATAGAATCCAAATTTTTGTATAGATTTGTTGGTTGAGATGAAGTAAAAATTTAATTGTAAAAGAGCTGGCAAGTTTTGAAGATAGAGTAATTTCTTGTATTATATTTATTAGTTCTAGTGGAATAAGACCTGATAGAGTTGAGTATAGTGAAGGCTTATGTGAAAAATGGTGGATTTGAAAACTATCAAGTTTTAAAATTTGGGAGTGAAGAGTTTTAGTCTAAGTTGGGGAAATATCTAGTTTGTTAGGACTAAATATTTGGTTTAAAGAAATGTTATAAGGTCCAGTAATAGATTGGTATCTGGACAGAGGGCCCAGTACAAAGCACTACTTGCCTGTTGGCATATATGACAAATGTTAGAGTATGATGAATATCTTTTATGAAGGATATGTGGGGAGGGAAGCTCATCTAATAATAATTTGACTCTATAAGATTTTAGAGTAGAAGATTGAAAGCTGTGTGAAAAATTGGTAATTTTTTGGTTATTATTAATATATAACCATGAAGCATTCCAGTTAATAAGTTGTGAGATTGAGTTCCATTGTTGAAAGCAGTTTTGTGATGTCCACTATGCAATTATATGTGTTCTGCAAATTGTTCTGATGCTGCGACGTATAGGAAGTTCCATTGGGTAGTTATCTGAGGTTGGTGTATACTGAGGATTGTATATATTGTTTGGATTGAAAATAAGATAAGGTGCTATATGATGATTACGTGCTAGTTGGTCAGCTTTGTTGTTAAAATTATTGTCTTCACGCGCTCTAACTTTGTACAAAGTGATATTAAGATTATATGATTTAATTAGATTAAGTAGTATATTCCAAATTGACCAGTAGGGGATATTTAAGAAGTTTGAAAGTGGCATAGTATTGGTTAGGTTTTGGAATTTAGATATAACTGATTGTGAGTCTGTATAAATTTGGATAGTACAGTTTCTGGGAGCTGTACTAATTGCAGCTAAAATTGCAAGTAATTCTGCTTTAAATAAGCATGGCCAATATTTGGTTTGTGCTTGAAAGGTGTATATGATATTTAGATTATCTAATTGTATCCAGCAAATTCCCATAGAGCACTGAGAGTTGCCTAGATTAATAACAGAGCCATCTGTATAAAAAGTTAGTTCTAAATAACTACTATTATAATTTGTAAAAGCCTGTAAAGTATCACAAGCTTGATTTGGTTCAAATATAGAAAGAAGTTGTGTAGTAGAAATATTAAGATTTGGTAATGGTGGTATTTGAATTGGGTTTCTAAGTGCAATCGAGTATATAAGATCTAGAAAATTAGCATTTAAGTTAATTGTTTTGTCAGAATTTAGTCTGCCAAAGAATTTTGTAGCATGACTAGTAGGTATTAGAATAGTGCATTTGTTTTTGATTATTTTAGTATTAAGAGGACAGTTACTACATGATGATATACATTAGCAAATTTAATAGGGTGTAATATTACAAAATAATTTATGACCCGTAAAAATAGCGTAATATATAGTAAGATATTTCGAAAACTTGCGAAATAATAAATTACGAAATATTATATAAGATATTACGAAATATTACGTAAGATATTTCGCAATGTTTCGAAATTGACAGAGTAATATTATGAACCATTTACAGACAGTAAATTAAATCGCATTAATTCGCAACAAAGCACACATTGAACTATATTTTTGAAATATTTTGAAATTTTGTATGATGTATCAAATTAATTTAAAATTTTGTATTACACAGATTAGATCTTTTGTTTATAAATTCGATCTTCTATATACATTGTTTTTTTTTGTTTTTTTTATTTTTATTTTGTTTTTTGTTTTCGTTCTGTTTTTTTTTCATTTTATTTGGCACTTTACAAGAACACAAGCTCTTTGCAAGAAAACCAACAACTTTTCGGCACTTTGCAAGTACACCAATTTGACTTCACAAGCCAACTCAAACTTTTGACACTTTGCAAGAACCCTTCTAAATCTTCAAGAATGCTTTTTTAGGAAAATGATTTAGTTAGGCACAAGTTTTCGCAAGGTTTCGCTTATTTATTTTCTTGTTTGATACTTTTTGTTTTTGTTTTTTTTGTTTTTTTTTATTAATTTATTTTATTCTGGTACTTTGCGAGAACACCTTCTTTAGAGAAATAATTTAGTTAGGCGCAAGTATTCGCAAGTTTTTGCAAGTTAACCTAGCACTTTACAAAACACAACTAGGTTTCAACAATTTCTGAATTTGAACTCTTCAAAAAAATAGAGATTTGGGGCTTCGTTTATTTTTTTTAAATGTTTGCTTACATATTTTGTTTTTCAGTTGTTTTTTTATTTTACTTATTTTTTTACTTTTATTTTATTTTATTTATTCCTGACTTTTTTTAGAACTTTGCAAAAAACAACCTGACTTTCCGGCACTTAACAAGAACACCAACTCTAACTTCTCCGCCACTTTGCAAGAACATACTAAATTCTCTGACAATCTGCAAAAACTCCTACACTTCCAAGAAATAGTTTTTTTTTTACTTCTCTACTATTTTTAGGAAGTAGCAAATATGAGTGAATAGAAATAATAGCTAACTGTGAGTAAGGAAAATAAGTGTGTAGAGCTAGTATTATGTGATGAAGTGTGAAAGTAGTTTAAAATATTACTATTTTTTCAGGTTCAATTTTTTTTGTTATTTTTTTTACTTCTCTACTATTTTTAGAAAATAGCGAATATAAGTGAATATAAGTGTGTAGAGCTAGTATTATTCAATGAAGAGCGAAAGTAGTTTACAATATTATTATTTTTTCGGTTTCGTTTTTTTTGTTATTTTTTTACTTTTCTACTATTTTTAGAAAGTAGCGAATATAAGCGAATATAATAGTTAAAACGAAGAGAAATAATAGCTAACTGCGGGGTGAGGAAATAAGTATTTAGAGCTAATATAATGCGACGAAGTGCGAATATAGTTTAAAATATATCTATTTTTTGGTTTTGTTTTTTTTGTTATTTTTTTTCGGTTTCAGTTTTTTTTGGTTTTATTTTTTTTTGTCTTTTTTTCATTTTTTTTCGCAAAGAATGTATAATAATATATAATAAAATATATTTAATTTAAAATGTATAATAATAATAATAAATAAAAAAATATAAAAATTTTATATTAAAGTGCGAAACCTTGTGAAAACTTGCGAAAACCTGTAAAATGTTTAAAAATAATAGTATTAATTAACTGATTATTACCAATTACTATTTTTATTGATAGTCCTCGTCAGGGGTATTTAAATGCACATTGTTGTGATTTATTTCAAATTATTGCGATGTAATATTGCGTAATTTTTTACATATGTATTTCGTAATATTCCGTAATTGAAAATTGCGAAATATTTCGCGTCAATTCGTAATTTTTGCGCAAGTTTTCAGGCCGTAATAACTTACGTAAGATTACATTTATATAATTTGCTGATGTAGTAATTGGAGGAGTTGGATATAGGTTTGTAAATTGTATTTGAAAAGAACATTACCAGTGTGTTATTAGTGTAAAGTCTGATGTAGTTGGTTGGCGATGAACTTTGCCTATAATTACTTGATCATTTAACAGTGCAATAAGCCAAGGTTTGGAATGTGTCCAGTAGTATAGCTATAGTAGTTTGTAGGAGGTAAGTTTATATGTAAGTAAATAGTATGTTCATAAGAGTGGCTAGTAACTTTATCTTCTAGAAAAGTAAACCGTTGAGAGGTTCTACCTTTAGGAATTTTATGTAGTCTTGGTGAAATGTGTTTCCATTCTAACAGACATGAGTTGTCATATGTTGTGAGTTGGTCAAGAAAAAGTAGATGATGATGCCGAATTTGGTTTTTAAAAGTTGTATATTTAGGATGTGAAGCCAAAATAGATTCCAAAGAAGTTGAACCTTCTTGGATTACAAAAGGAATATTGTAATAAGAGTTAGTACTTATTGACCAGTTTAGGTGTTTGAAGAGCTGGATTATTTTAAAAGTTGTACCGGTAGTTAATTTGTTAGAACCATCAATTGTAGGATTAGGGTGTAAAAAAATACTAGTAGGTGATTAAAGGTTATTTTGAAGTTGTTAAACTCTAATAAGAGTAGTAGTACTTAATAGGTTGTTATTGTTTAATCTCTTAATAAAATTAGATATATGATGTTGGAGTTGAATGTCCCAGATGTTTTTAATATTGTAAATTTGAGGATGTAGTGGGGATTGTGCGGTTGAGTTTGGCTTTATGCTTGATTAATCCTATGTGCTGTGTTAAAATTTTGTTACATGTTGGCTGACTTAGTACAATATTTTGTAACCGGTATTCTATTGTGGGAATAATGACAGTATTAATAAATAACATGCTTAGGTATCTGTAATTTGTTTTGTACGAGCAATTTGTATAAGCTGGTTTGATTCAGTATTTATAAGTCGAGTTTGTTGAAATTGTTTATTATCTAAAGTAAACCAACATCCTAAAAATTTAAAAGGCTGATTTGGTTGTTGTAAAAGAAGAGGATGATTGTTATATATAATTGGGTTGTAGTTTTGTTGCTTGATATTGGTTGAAAGTATTGATTTGGCTGGATTAACTTGAATATTTGCCATAGAATAAAAAGACTCTGCAATAGTAAGTATTTTGGAAAGATTTGTTTGGGATGGTGCTATCCATAAGGTATCATTCATATAGGCTAGCACAGAACATTTGGTTTGTTTGTAAATTGTCAGTTGAAAGATTTTTAAAATTTGTAAACCAAGATGTTTCGATTGTATAACCAGGTGAGTTAGAGTATATATAAGAGATAAGAGGGTCATAGTAGATTCGCCAGAGAAGGAGTGTTATTGTTTCTCCTTGGTCAATACCATTTTGAACATTGTAAGACTATGTAAGTCCCAAATTAGTAATAAGGCCACGCAAACTAATAAAATTGGTTCTCATAACCCGGCCGGGTCACTTTTTTTGAAAAGTTAAAAATTTTTGTTATAATAAAATTTTTTTTGAAAAAAAAATTTATAAAAATTTTTATATTAAAAAAATTTTTAAATATAACATTTTTTGCCGGCCGGCCGGGTCCTATTTGCTTGTCCCATGTTATGAGAACCAACAAATTTAATTTGCGTGGCCTAACATTGTTTTGTTGATCAGTTAAAATGTTAAGAAGAGTATTAACAATATTAGTGGGCAGAAGTAGACGTGTAAGGGCATGTTCTAAAAGAGTAAGATTTACAGAATCATAAGCTTTACTCATATCTTGTGATAGGAGCCAAATCTCTTTGTGGTTACAGTTTGCATCTTCTATAAGATTGTTGAGGATATGGATAGGGATGGATGTACTATTTCCAGAAAGAGCGACATAGTTATATAGTGAAAAAATAGGATGTTGTGAAAAGAATTGATTTAGTCTATTGGTAATGATTTTGGTATAGATTTTTCTAGTATGTTCAATAAGGCTTATTGGACGTGTAAGGTTGAGATTACCATCAAAAGAATTATTTTTTGGAATAGGAAAGACTTTCTCTTTTCCATTGTTTGAGGATTGAGTTTTGTATAAGACTAGCATATAACCTGTCGCGTTGTTCCGGAATTAAGTATTATTTTGAAAGTAATTTTCTTTAATGTTCTTCAATTTTAATTTTATTAATAGGGCGTTATTTTATGGCGACCCCGTGATCGACCAATAAAAATTGATCACGTGATCGATTGATCAAAATCAATCGATCACGCGATCACGTGATCGATTTTTATTGGTCGATTTATCACTTAATAAAATTTTATTAATATATCTTAAATTAATTTATTAAAAAAAATAAGCGAACACAAAATCATAATACGTAATAGGACGTAATGGGACTAGGGTGGGGGCATAACCAAATTTTGCTATGCCCAATATGGGCATAAAACAGAGTTTAAGGCATGCCTAGGCATGCCCATGGGCATATTCAAAAATATTTATTTTTTTAAAAAAACTAAATTATTTAATTTATAGTATTATAATATGTAGTACTAGGGCATTTTTAACCAATTAAAAACTAAGATTAGATAACATGCAGATTAGTTTGTATAACAAAAATAAAAATTAGTTATATCTTAAATTTTATTTAAAAAACTATTTTTTTGGGCTTTAATAAACAAATTTTTTTGTTATATTTTACTATAAATATTATTTAATTCTAATCTTTTATTATTACTCTTATCCTACTATTAAAAGATTTTAATTTTTGGTTTGATAAAAGTTGGTTTTATTTACTTGTTATACCAAATTTATTTATTATATATAGAATAATACTTAGTGCTAAAATAATATTTTCTTATTTTATATTATAAATAATTTTTTTAACAATAATTATAAAAAACTAAAACAAATAAAAAATTAACTTTATTTTAAAAAAACTAAACAAATAAAAATAACTTTATTTATAAAATAATCAATATATTGAAATCATATTTAATATAATAAAAATTAATAATAAAGATTAGATTATTTCTTATATATTTATATATATTTAAAAATTTATTTATATATATCTGATATATGCCCATATAGGCATATAAAAAAATTCATGCCCATAGGCATGCCCAGGGGGGCATGCCCATAGGGGCATGCCTGTGCCCTTATGCCCCCACCCTACTTCTAGCGCATAGGCAGGTGCATGGCTTGTTCAGAAATACAAATGCTTTCTTGTTAGCAGGTTCAAGTTGAAGTAAGAAGTAAAACTGTCAAGAATCTTGTCTTCAAAGTTAACCTTTCGTTTCACTTTATAAGATATAGTGCTAGCATGTAGTTCTTTACATTTCACATTTATAATGTTTTTAGCGAAGTTCTTTTATTAACTCATTTAACTTTTNGATATGACCTTTAGAGGAGAGGGTCTACCAACCTGGCCGCCAGAGTCGTACCGGAGGAAAAGGACCTATGTTCTGGAATTAGGTACCAGGGGAAGAAAAACCATAGTAGCACCTAATGCTGGGTAGATCAACCTTTTCGGGCCAACTGGTTTGGAAGTTTGGGGCACCCGGTAATGGATCGGTAGGAAAGTAATGATGGGTACCGGGGTCGGTGTGAACCTTACAAGGGCAGAAGTAGGTAATGGTAGCGGTTAGGTACCCCCTGACTGCAAGTTGCTTGCCTCGGTGAGTACGTAAGTTACCGAAATGTAGGTAATACCTGTGTGGGACAGGGACTGCTCTACCAAGTTTACCTGCGAGGATAAATTAGTCCTAAGGGGATGTAGGTAGCATCCGGGACTGTCTTCGACTGACTAATGTATCAGAGGGCTGTACCGGTGATCACAAGTAGGATTGACATGCGAAGCGTTGGACCAGAGGGTTTAAATAGGCAATCCCCCTAGTTGGGTTGTAGGTATTGCAATTAGTGTAGAACCTTCAGGCGGACTACTTAAATTAGACAACCAAAAGTTGTACGTGTGGCTAGTTGTACAGTACTCTCATTCAATGTAACTCAATTGTGGGTGCGCCCAAAGAGGCGCCCTTGATCCACAGGCTTGATTAAATAAACTCTCACCCAAAGCAGGAACTTTAAAAAAAAAAAAATAAAAAAATAAAAAATTAACTTTATTTTAAAAAAACTAAACAAATAAAAATAACTTTATTTATAAAATAATCAATATATTGAAATCATATTTAATATAATAAAAATTAATAATAAAGATTAGATTATTTCTTATATATTTATAAATATTTAAAAATTTATTTATATATATCTGATATATGCCCATATAGGCATATAAAAAAATTCATGCCCATAGGCATGCCCAGGGGGGCATGCCCATAGGGGCATGCCTGTGCCCTTATGCTCTCACCCTAAATGGGACGCATTATTTTTTTTTTATTAAACTGTAACTACAAAAAAAAAATACAAAAAAAAAAAATACAAAAAAAAAAATTAAAAAAAATAACATAAACCCGATTCTAACTATCGTATTACAATCATACTATTGTGCTATGTTCCGCTACATCCAACTATCGTGCTACGTCCTGCTCCATACTAACTATTGTGCTATACTCTATACTAATATTGCCTTTTCCAACGACATACTAACGGCAGATTTTACAACGATATCAACGACGTCCGACTAATTCTTAATAATAAAATGCATATCCGAATTAAAAAAGTTAGAAACAAAAAATAAAAAAAAAACGAAAAAGAAACCAAGTGCTCACCTGCAATAGAAAATCATCACTATCTAATTTAAAAAAAAAATTAGAAAACTCGAACCCCCAAAAAAAACAAAACCCAAACCCAGAACCCTACAACAAAAAAAAATAAAAAAATAAAAAAAAATAAAAAA
>QKWP01002459.1:32612-56001 GCA_003550325.1 Gigaspora rosea
AAATCTGCTACCGGTGAATCAATAAGCATAACATTCTTAAATTCCTCATTGTATGGGTTTTCAATACTTAATGGTAGTGACTGCTCCTGGCTTTGTAATTGCTTACGTTCTTGCGTTCTTTTTGCATTTCTTTTTGATGCCAGATCTGAGTCATCTGTTGTTTCAAAAATTACCACCCATTGATCTGTAAGCACTGAAGTGCCCTTATAGACCAACGGCTTGATAGAAGAGATATTGCCAATATCCTGAAAGGCTTCTTTAATTTGTTCTGAAATAAAATCTTTTCTACCCATAGGCATGTTGCGAAGTTGGACTGATAAAAAACTTCGTCTGATGTTTATTGGGATGTACCCCTGTAAGGTTTGCTTAAAAATCGTAATACCTTCCGCGGCATAGAATTGCTGCTTGTCTTCATTAGTAAAAACGACCTCCAGATGGGATCTTTTGTTTTTGGTGAAGATTGGTTTTACTGCAATAAGGTCCTCTCCAACTTTAGTTACCATTGCTTCAACAATATCTGTAGTGGAGATGTTTTCCAAACTGTGTACTTCAAAGATCAATGCATTTTCATTTTTGGTATGAATCCTTTTTCTTGGAGCATAGGTTGAGAAGATTGCTTTGCCCCTCTCTAGTTTAGAGAACAGATTTGACCATTGCCTAGGCTTAACCTGGCCATTGGCCCGCTTGATTGGACGTTCACGTGTTCATCCATGTGTTCCCTGTTGTTGTCTGAATTAGACACGTGTATCATTTGTTTTGCCTAGACTTGAGACATGTTATTTGTTTGAGTAAACAAACTGTTTTTCCCTTCGACTAGCGTTGCTTGTTCAACTTTTCCATCTTTGTTTAGCATCATATCCTTTGTAAACCACTTCTACTCATGGTGTTAACCATGTCACCTGAGTCTTTAACCACAGTTTGGAATAACTCCTCATTTTCTTTATTTGAACAACATGTTCTCCAGATAGCGTTTAGGTCTTCTTCTTCAGTAACTGAAGTTCTTGCCTTCTTGATTTTCCTGTCATAAACTGCTTTGTCTATGCCAGACATTTTTGTACTGTCTTGTCTATGTTTACGTTTCGTATGTGCAAGGGACTTAGCCCTTGAAGAACCTGATGAGTTTTTGAAAAAATATAGCGAGTTTTGTGAAATAAAATTTTTTTTTTCTTTTTTCTTTTTTTTTTTTTTTAATTTTAGTTTCAGTTAAAAGAGTAATTGGAAGTATCACTAGAAGAATTATAGCCCTTATCATATACTGGTTTTAGGTTTTTATCGATATGGCGTTGTTGTGCCAAATGAAGGAATTGTTGATGAAATAGTTGAATTTGTTGTTATATAAACAAAGGCTAAGAGATGGTAAGCATGCAATTTTATTTTATGCCTCCTCATATTTTGTATTTTCCATGAAAACTTTTTGTATAAGTAGTAAAATAATAATTCATCAAAGTCAAGAATGATGATCCATAATAATTACTTAAGCGGTCTCTTTGAATACTCAATTTATTGCGTAAAAAAAAATAGTTGTAAAATGGTTGTAAATTTTTTTTTTTTTTAATCTTAAGACCCAGCGCTCTTCTCTGTAACCCTCCTTGTGAGCAACCTCCACTTTAACCCAACTCCGATAAACCAACCGGCTTGCCTTACGCCACCCAGAAGATCTCTGTCGTCAGAGCTTTGGCCACTCGGAAATGTTACTGTGATGAAGGCTTCATCCGGCTTGCCTTTCGCCGCCCAAATGTGGGTCTGCACCGCATTATTTAACTTTCTGCAGGACTGGCTGAGCCACCTCAGTCCTGTTTCCTGTGGGTACGTATACATTTCACGGAAATGCCGCCATCAAGTTCGTGCCTCATTGGACCGACCTTACATCTTGTATGACTTCGGTTATTCCTAATCAGGTTCTGACTAGTGATGCCACCAATATTGATTTTTGAAAAAGAGCTATTTCGTCTTCATTAGAGAAAATTAAAATTTTTTATAAGAAAGAGCAAATATAATTTATATAGATATGTTCCTTATAATTTCGTCTATTCAAAAAAAGTATCAAATAATTTCGTCTTTCAAGTAAAATAGGTCAAAAACAATTTCGTCTTCAAATTTTAATTTCGGGTTTTAGAACCCGAAATGCTTTCGTCCTCATATATAGTTCTGACTATCAAATTCAATTTGCCGCCAAGCGGTATTGAACTGGCCACCTTCGATTGGGGGCCTGGGAGCATAACCGCTATGCTATCGACCCGCAGGTCAATGGTTGTAAATTGAAATGTTAAATATATAAAATATTTTAATTAATAATAAAAATAATTCGATTTAAATAATAAACTTTATTAAATACAACAATTATTTAATATTCACTATAATAATAGCCACCTAAGTAATTTATCCACCGACACTTCATTAAAAGAAAACAAATCCATTGTCAGGTATCAATTTCTCGTCAAAGCCTACAAAAGAGGTAGTCAAATAAAGGATACTAATATTCACTTCAAATCCATCGTCTGTGCTCATTTCTGTTTTAATGAGGTCATGACTACAAAAATAAAAAGGAATATTATTCTTATTGAAAAAAGAAAAAAAATCCTTAAAATAAGAATTAAACCCGATACTTATCACTTGATCCAGTTTGACCTGTTTCTAGTTCCCACTCACCATAACTTATGCCAATTCTATTTAGCAAACAAAAAAAAGGAAGTTAGTAATAAATAAAAAAAAATCAAACACTACTTAAAAAAACTAGCACTTACATATTTTTAAATCAGTTTTGATATTAAGTTCAAGCCAAAATCCAAAAAAAAAAGAAAAAAGACTAACAGAAACTAGTGAATACTATTTAGTTTAAAAGTTGGCAGCGGAACGAATTTTAGTAAAGCTTAATAGACTCTATTATCGGCTCTGAAGTGTCAAGTAATATACCTGTATATTATATAACAGGGTTGGGTTCTAACTTCAAGCGAAGATTCTCTTTGAACTACAGGCGATTAAGAGACGAATTTTATGTAGGTATATAAGCAAATGCTGAGTGTTTAATTTCGATTTATAAACAATGCCAAAAGGTTTTGCTCGATTTTATATAGAAATATACTATTAAAAAAAAAGACATTTTATAAATGTTATATTAATTAATGATTGTCAGGGTTTTAGATCAAATTAAAATTATTAATGGACGTGGAAAAATCTATTACGATGGAATGTTGCAACTTGGTGGTATATTTACTTAATGGGTTTTAAGAGTAAGTTAATATTCAAGGGATATTTATGGTCTGTGATACAACACAGCCTCATAATGCCACGTGCAAATACTCCTTAGATGCGCATATACATATTGCTATTTGTATTAGCAAATTTGATTGGTTTTTGAGTTTGATACTATCGAACAAAATGGGACTTATGTTTGGGTTTTAGTTATGACCCAAATTAAGTAGGAATCCCGAATTCCAAACCCAAACTACGTAGTAATGTCATAATGCGCAAAAGGGGTTTTTGGGCGCAACCCTAATCCCCGCCTAATTTAATCCAAGTGTGTATGTGCCCCCTCCATTCTTTCGGCCAGGCCTTCTTGCTGACTGGGGTTGACTTTGGCGCTTGTATAACACTGAGATTCCTTTTGGACCTAATTTCCCCTGAGATTACGTTTCTTTTGTGACAGGCCCAAGTAGCGCTGCTTGTGCACAAACGCTTCCAAATCATTATGAGTAATGCATTTAACATGTTCTGGATGACCGGAGCACCCAATCCACCTTCGTCAATGTTCTTTTGGAATGTGGCATATTTGGGGAGGAACTTGGATTTGTGTTTTATCTAGTTTGAGATGAGGTCATTAATCACGGATATGTGTTTTTTTTTAGGAGGAAGAATGTAGGCGGCGTACCACATTCTTGAAAGAACCAGGGACTTGGCCAACATTATCTTACCTTTAAATGAGAGATTCCTCGCATCTAATTTTTCTATCTGAGCCTTTATTTTGTTAATAATTTCCTCCCAAAGTCCTTTCTTTGGAGAGCCATCTCTCAAAACTTCAAAGCCTAGAATTTTGAAGGAGGTTTGTTCAGGGACCTTCTCGTAAAGTTCTTCCCCTAGTAAGTTTACAACTTCTGCAGAGGGTGTAAGTGGGACTAGTTTAGTTTTTTCTCATTTATTCTGGCATTTGAAGCTTTCTTGTAGTCTTTAAGCATTTTAATGGAAGTTTCCCAGTCTGAACGAGAACCAATTCCCAGGAAAAGGTCATCGGCGTAAGCTGTAAGTTTGAAAGAACAATGTGGTCCCAAGGGTATACCCCTGATCTTCTTATCGATCTGCAGAAGAAGCGGTTCGAATGCAAGTATGTAGAGCAAGGGAAAGAGAGGATCCTCTTGTCTCACCTCCTGCCCCACTGTGAACGGAGAAAATATAGAGCCACCTCCAATGATGTGGTCCATTTGGTTTTTAAAAGAGGTTTTTATTAACTCTATAATTCTCTTGTCAAATTTCATCTTCTCCATTATGAGGGCCAAGAAATTATGGTTAACTCTGTCGAAAGCTTTAGCCTGGTTGATCAGTAGGATCCAATGTTGAACGGTTGAGTCACGTGAATTTCGTAAGGTGGTCATTATATCCATGGCAGCGTCGATTATGAACCTGCCCTAATAAAACCCTGTTGGTGTTCCGGTATAACTGTTCTACATATTTCATTCATTCTGTCTGCAAGAATTTTCATAAAGATTTTAGCGTCCCCATTGACCATTGAGATGGGGCGCCAATTTTTAACTAGAGATAGGTCCTCCCCCCTTTTTAGGTATTAGCGTAATTAGGCTCTTGTGCCAGGATATTGGCATGGAACCTCCTTCTAAAACCTTGTTGAATACCTTTATCAAGACCGGGGTTACTGTTTCATTTGTGAGCTTGTAGAACTCGTAGGTGAGCCCATCTGTTACAGGTGATTTGTTATTAGGGAGAGAACAAATAACCTGTGAAACTTTCTCTGCAGTTATGATCACAGGGAGATCATTTACGAACTTTTCTGCTTCCAATCTATCCATGGGCTCTGGAGTGTAGATTTGTGTAAAGTATTGTTGTATATGCTGCAGGACATTATGTTTTCTGAATTTCCGTTGTCAGGAACGTTGATCTCATCTTGACTTGTATCTTGCAAAAAAATACTTAGTCGACTTTTCACCTTTTTCGATCCATCTGGCCTTGAACCTGAGAAGCCATTTGTCTGTGAGATCACATTTTCTTCCACAATGAGATTCGTCAGGTTTATTATTTGTTCATCTAAGTGTGTCCATTCTGAATTTTTGGACCGGGCTATTTTTAGGTGCGTCAACTTTTTGTGGAGTCCTTTCAGCTTTGTCTCCGTAGACTTTGTTTGCGGAAGGCTCTGATTATTGACTGAATGTTCAGTTTGCAACCATCCCAGACTTGTATGGATCCAGGGTCCTCAATTTCCTCTATAACTTCTTGACTCAGCCTGACATTCCGGTAGCAGTTTTTGTCGAACCGCCACTGCACACTGTGTCTCTTGATTGGTCCGAAGAAAAGCAAACACTGTACTAATAGGTGGTCAGAGTTGCCAAAACGAGTTTTAACGCTAGAAATATTATGTCCAAAGTTCCTGTCTATGAAAATGTAGTCTATGCAGGTTCCCATTCTGCCATTGTTTCTGGTATTTTGGAAATAAGTCAGAAATGGGTCTTCTTCTGAAAAATCATTTGCATTGTGGAAATTTTCCATCTTTTTTTGTAAAGTCTTTCTAGTGGGGTCATGCTGTTGTAGAGCTTGGCTGACTCTATTTTTGTCAGGGGAGATGTTGGTATTGAAGTCATCTCCGACGATTTCTATTAGTTCTTCCTCTCTTGGTGGTGACCAATCCTCAAAGTATTTTCTGGGCACAGAGGTGCATATACATTTGTTATCCTAAATGTCCTCCCTGATAATGTATCTTAACCATTATCACTCTGTCATCGTGAGAAATTTGAGAATCTATAAATTCAATTTTTTTGTTTCAAAAAGTCTCTGAGCTTTGTATCTTTCAAATTCATTTCTTGCAACATGATAATGTCTAAATTATACGATTTTAGGAGAATGAATGTATTTTGTCTCTTATTTGCATTAATTAGTCCTTTTACATTGAGCATAGCTACTTTTATTTTTTGGTTAACAGACATATGAACGTAAAAGGTATGAACCCTTTTGGGTCAGATACAGTTCGGGAGAACCCGTCCTCTAATATCGCTATAGGAGGACATTCTTACTTGGAACTGCTTAGTTGTACCATTAATTACGTTTCTTGTGGGAGTTGGATGTTTATAGGTGACTATGGTGACGCCATCGTTTTCAGGTGAATTAGTGTTAATTGTAGCCTTCGCTGACGACTCCGATAAGGTGGTTATTTGTGTTAGAGAGCCCGAGTTGTTCTGGGTTGGTGTATGCCCGAATAATTCGTCACATGGTGGTTTCTTGGTTTGGGCCAGATCGCCCGTGCCCCTAGAGGGAGGTCGCACCGACCGGGGAACTGCCTCCTCTGGTGTCACCTGGTTTTTTCCCCATCCTGCAGTGATACACTGGTGATACCTGTCCTGCTGTTTCCTTTGCCGGCAAAACACTATCTGTGATGGTCTTTGCTGCTTCCTCCATTGTTACCTCATTTTCAAAGAAGGTGTCAGGCTTGTGGTATTTTCATTCTGGGAAGGGGCTATTAAAAGCTCCATGTCCATTTCCTCTACTGAGCTGTTCCTTATTCATGCGTGCATTTTGTCTAGATTCAATAGATTCCCTAAATTGGATGCAGTCTTTTTTTATGTGACCTTCCTGGTCACAAAAGTAGCAAACTTTTGGGGCAGATTTCCATTCTGTAGAAACCTTATTTTCCCAAACGTGGGTGAATTGTGGTAGGTGCCTTTCTAGATCCGGTTCATCAGTGGTTTCAAAGATGACTGATGGCGGCAATTTTCCCGAAATTTTTGAAGTCTACAAGCAGAGCCTCTAAGACCTCACTTTTGTTACCTAAGGGTACATTGCGGCATCTAACCGGTAGAAAGAATTTTCTGCCATCGGTCGAAATGTATCCGTAGTAGGTCTTGTTAAATATAACAATGCTCTCGGCGGCATACTGTTTGCGTTTTTTATCGTTAATAAAGGTGATTTCCAAGTGCGTACGGACCCCTTTAGTGAAGTGCTGCTTGGCGGAAACATGAAAGACATAATTTCGGACCCCTTTAGTGAAGTGCTGCTTGGTGGAAACATGGAAGACATAATTTCGTTGAATGAACCCAACATTCCTTGAATATCGATTATTAGCGCATTATCATAATTTGTTCTAATATTTTTTTTTGTCTTGGGGAGAAAGTCGAATAGGTTGATTGTCCTCTTTTCAGCTTGGGAAAAAATGAAGTCCATTTTCTGTCAGAACTTATTGAGGAAGGTTCCTTCCCCTTTTCCAGTTTATATTCAGGGATAGTTTGTTTTGATTTTGGTTCTAGGCCTAAATTCTTGTCTGAAAGTGAACATTCTTCTATGAGTTTCTTTTGTTCTAAGCTCAAGTCTTCAGCTACCACCTCAGTCGGTGCAGCATTAGAAGGGCCTGGGACAGGTTGTTCAATCACTGTAGACATTTATGTGTCCATGGAGGTAGTTTGCACGTTCGTAATGTCTTTGAGAGCACTGATTTTTGTTCGGTTTTGTCGTACCAGGAAGGTTCCTGAATTTCTTGTGGGAAGGTGCCATCGGTGTTCATTTCTATTAAAACCTTAGTATCATTTTTTGCTGTAGCCTGTTGTGATGGGACTTGTATTTTCTTAGCTGTATTCGTTGACTTGTTTTCTTTGTTTGTTTTTTTGTTGTTGTTGTTTTTATTTTCTTTTTCCACTTTACGTCTTTTTGGTGCCATTTCTACCGAGAATATAGCGTCGTCAAATGTACTGAAGTCTCTTTTCTTACTTCTGAGGGGACTAGCCCCGTTTACTCTTGTTTCTGTGGCCTTGTTTGTTCTTCTAGTCATATGTATTTTTAATAAACTGAAATTACTCTGCTTCGAACTAACATGTACTGGAGAGAGTACGTGTAGATCTTTTTATTTACATATTTATAAGGAAAGTTGTAACTAACACTTGTATTTCTTTTGAGATAAGGAATACTTCTGGATGACTACTGCTGCCCCATTTAGCAGTAGTGTACCAGCACCAGATCTCGTAGATTATATTTATGTGGATCCAAATAGCAGTTTTGTAGTGTACCTTTTTTGTGAAATTGGAGGCAGTGAAGACCTCATCTATAGAATTTGGGGTAGTGGAAATTTCTTCTATGTTCAAGAATTTATAAACTTCTGCCCATATCAATTTGCTGATATGACATTCAAAAGCAAAGTGATCTAGAGATTGAAGTGTATCATCACACCACATAATGTCCTTCTTTTTATTGTCTACTGCCTTAAAAAGGATCCAGTCTGTTACTGGTTTGGTAAGCGTTATTGCACCAGGGATGGTGCCATAGTTTTTTTTTCAGGAATTCTACAATGCTTTTAACTTGAAATTCATTTCACTTTTCCCCTCCCAATAGGACTGACTATATTCCAAGGCCAGTTCGAGGGAGCTGAGATTAACCCTTTGACCTTTTTCCATACTAGTAAATAAGGCTTCTATTCAGAAGACCACACTTTGGTCCGTATTGGTTTTATGGTTAAAGCTTGTAAAACTGGGATATTTTTCTTGGATCTCAAGACTGAACTAATTATTTTCCGTTCTATTTGTGCCCATAATATGTTGTCTGTTAACAGTTTTAACCAAACTGATAGCATTCAAGACTCAAGCATGTTACCAATAATTGGAGCCTGAAGGCCACCTTGATCATATGATTGTTGGCATGTTGAATATCTATGTTTTTTACTTGGTGGTAGAAGGTACGCCATATACCATATTTTTGATAGGATCAAAGATTTGGCTATTAATATTCTACCTTTAAAGGAGAGGTTCCTTTGTATAAATTTGTCTAGTGAGGATTGTAACCTAGAAATTGTTAAGGTCCACAGATCTTTTTTGGGAGAACTATTCTGAAAAATGCTGTACCCTAAAACCATTAGGGATTTCTGTTCTCCTACTATATTGAAAAGATTAGACCAGTATTAGACCCTGGGAGGTTAGCTCTTCTAACTAAGTCAGTTAGCAGTATAACTTGGTCTTGTGTTTATTAATTCTTGTACCAGCAGCAGCTTTGTAGGTGTTAAACAATTTTTGTATTTCCAGCCAATCTGAATATGAACCAATCCCAATTGTGAGGCCTCTCTTGACCCTAAATAGTTCTGAAAGACAACCAGATTCGAAGATGTGTGCTTCATGGTTTGAGAATAAATTCCCAACTAAATTTCTAAACCCCTAGCAAAACTTCATTCTCCCTAGTCATTTTGGTAAGTATGTTTAAGGCTGCATCGAATATAGAATGTCTTGTAACAAGCCCTGTTGGCGTGAGGGCACTATGAAATTAGTGATTTGAACCGGTTGGGTTATAATCGGTTAACCGACCCGAACCGAATAAATTTCAGATAACCAGTTGAGTAAATGTTAATCGGTTAACGCATACAACTGGTTGAGAATCAGTTTACAAAATGTAAATAGCATCATAAAAGAGCAAAGGTCATGAAAGGTTCCGAAAAAATATGAATGATCATAGTAGATGAGACAAATTTGAGTAAAGGTCTGAGAATTTCTGAAAGTAAACGTGAAGTAATCTTAATTGGTTAAATTGGTTGGCACCACATATTTTGGGTTGGTTAACTGATTAAAGAAAATTTTCTTGGTTCAAATCACTATATGGAATTACATATTTCATTTAAATGTGATGCCATAATCTTTATGAAGATTTTTGCATCACTCTAGACTGGTTAGATCTGTTAATTATTTCAGAATTAGAGTGATCAAGTTCTTATGCCAGGACCCCTCTTTCTAGTACTTGGTTGTTAGAACAGGTGCCACAGCATCCTCTAGGAGCTTATAAAATTCATATGTAAGCCCATCAAGCCCTGGGGACTTATTGTTGGGAAGACTTCTAATAATGGTCACAACTTCATCTTGCTTAATGGCTTGCATCAGAGCCAGGTTCACTGATTTTGAGACCATAGGAAGGTTCCTTGTGATTGAGTTGGCGGCCTCTAAATCAATTTCTTCTTTTTTATAAATTTTTGTATACTGTTTCTTAATGAAGCATAGTGCTTCACTTCTTGATCTATCGAATGTGAAGCTAGTATCTTTATTTTTTTTAAGACTGAACTGTTATGTTGGATCTTGTATCGTGAAAAGAAGTATTTTGTGGATTTTTTACTCTGTTCTATCCAACGAGATTTAGAACGTATTTGCCATCTTTCAGCCAATTGTGCGAGCTCATCTTGAAGTTGAGAATTGAGATCATCAATCTTCTGGTACAAATGGGATTTTTGCTAATGTTCCTTTTAGTTTCGTTATCCTTTTGTTATTTCGCTCTTTGGAGCTTTGGGTTTTTAAAAGCCCTAATGATTGATTGTATGCAAATCTTATGCCAGTCCCAATCTTCAGCTGTTCTGACTGAATTTATTTCTTTAATGATCTCACTTCTGAGTAGTTCATTTTTTATTAAGTTTTTGTCAAACCTCCAACTCGATGATTTCTTTGTCTCATGTTCAAGTTTTAAGGTGCACTTAACCAAAAAATGGCCTGAGTTTCCAAAGAGTGTTTCTGTTTCAGATATTAAGTGACCATGATTTTTCGTTTAGAAAACATAGTCTAAATGATTAGCCATTGTTTGATTATTTTGAAAAATGTAAGGAATGGTTTCTCTTTTGTAAAAGTAGCTGAGTCAACAATATTGTTCATCAGCTGCTTGAGTTGTTCTCTAGTAACGTCATTCTGTGCTACAGCTTGGCTTATCCGATTAATCTCTGGATCTAGAAATCATCCGCAATGATGTTGATTTTGTTATTGTCATAGTTGGGGGTCCACTTTTCTAGAAACTCCGATCTGTCCTTGTGGTTCGGTAGTGCATATTAATAATGCTGCCCGAAACTCTTTTGGCCCAAAAACTGAAACCGAAACTAGTTTTAAATATCCAAAACTAATTTCCGAAATTCCGAAACTATATTAAAAACCCGAAACTAAAATAGTATTATCCGAAACTATTTTGGCATTCCTTATTATCGGGTATTGTTAAAAAATTCTCAATTAATAAAATTGAGCGTGATTAACAACAGGTTTTGATGTACGTATACATATGCATGTAGTGCCCGTTGCTTTTTTTTTTAAATTTCTGTTTGACTGTTAACCCGGGTCATACTCGGGGTAGGATTAGTGTTGTTAGCCGAAATTATTTTAAGCTTGTTGAAATATTTCGACTTTCGACATTTAGCATGTCGAAATTCTAAAGTAATGTCGAAATACTAAAGTTATGTCGAAATTCTAAATAGTGTCGAAATGTCTAAATTAGCTAATTAATAAATAAATATTATATCTTATGCGTATAAGTTGTGCAATATATGAAATATGCGTTAATTTATCTTATATAGAATATACTTTTATTTACTATCTTAATTTATTGAAATTAGTCTTTAAAAAAATCTATTTAAAATTTTTTACCCGATTTATTTAACTATAGCCAATTAATGCATCGTGACAAAGTGAGAATCTTTTAGAGTTACTTAATAATTATAATGTAATATATTTTTCTCGAGCAAAAGAAACTTGTTCTTCTGTCCAATTGGGCGCAAAATTCGTGTATACGCAGATTTGACAGCTTCAGTTTGATTGCCTCTATGAGTGGTTTTGTAATATCACATTTGAATTTTTGTGTTTGCAAATAAACTGCACAGCATAAACACTTTCGATAACTAAAGCAAGTTCCTCCTTTGTATATAAGTTTTGTATCTAGTGCATCCGCCATCAATATTAATACGATTACAAAAACAAAATAATATACATTGCAATAATTTGTTTATATAGCGATAAAGATAATGATTAGAAAAGGGTATCACGCACTTATCAGTACGAAGTGATTAATTGCTACATGGTTAATAATATAAAAATTACAACGGATGTCATTAATTATCTAACCTAAAATATGTGTTGATTAAGTATCTCGTACTGATAAGTGCGGGATGACCGCGATAAAAAAGTTAATTATTAAATTTCTGATTTTTGATTCCCCATAGTATATAAAAATCACCTGTTGAAAACAGCTATAATCGGACTACCATACCTCGCTTTATTTTTTTTTTTTATTTACATCATTTTTATTGTTTTTATCTTTTTATCGCCTTTGCTTTTTACTTCTACATTTAACTTTTTCAAACTCTTATTTTCACTTTGCTCATATCGAGCCTTTTTATAGCTTCATTTTACTGTGCCTATTTACTTTGGCTTTTAAAGTTCTTTAGATAAAACGTGAAAAACATATGGGCTGATTTAATTCATTTATAAGTAGAGCTTATTTTTTTTAAAACTTTAAGGCTAAATAACTTTTGATCTACTGGTCCGTTTTAAATGATTTTGCTATGGTGCTCCAAGTCACTTCTCATCAAATGCGCCAAATTTGGCTAGATATATTCAAGGTATGCCAAATTTGGCTAGATATATCCAAGATGCGCCAAATTTAGATTTGGCTATATATAAAAATTTGTAACTCAGCCTAAATTATCTGCCACCATAGCCCAAATACTATGGGTCATGTAATGTGAATAATTTTTATAAGTTAGGGAAGTGACAGTAAATCACGTAATTTCCTGGGGGTCCGCCATCTATCACGTCCTATATATATATAGTCTAAATAGCCAATGATATTGAAGTGTTCGTCAAATATATTTTTTTAAAAAATTTTATTTTTACGTCGAACGTAAAAATCAAAAGTCAATTAATAAAAAGTTCTCCAATACTTATAAAAATTTTGTGGTAAGTGTATTTTGATCTGCTGAATAAGGTTACTTAATCGATTTTAATCGATTTACTTAGTAAAATTTAGACTTTACTATGTAGCAACGTTTGTCAATTGTGGGGCGAATATATTTTTTTAAAAAACTTTAATATTTCCGTCAAACGTAAAAATTAAAGTCAATTAATAAAGAATTCTCTAATACTTATGAAAATTTTGTGGTAAGTGTATTTTGATCTGCTGAATAAGGTTACCTAATCGATTTTTACGATTTGCTTAGTAAAATTTAGACTTTACTATGTAGCAATGTTTGTCAATTGTGGGGCGAATATATTTTTTTAAAAAATTTTAAATTTTCTGTCGAATGTAAAAATCAAAAGTCAATTAATAAAAAATTCTCTAATGCTTATGAAAATTTTGTCGTAAGTGTATTTTGATCTGCTGAATAAGGTTACTTAATCGATTTTTTTCGATTTGCTTAGTAAAATTTAGACTTTACTATGTAGCGACTTTTGTCAATTATCGGTTTCACGCCAATTTTATGTAGATCGAATATATGTGACGCCAATTTTGAATAAATTATATGTAACAACAAGGCGCCAATTTTATAGCTTACATAATAAATTGTATAAATTTTTTAAATTTTAATGTCATATAATTTTGATATTCGGACTTTTTAAAAAATTTTAACCGATAAGTTTGATAGAGCTAAAGATAAAAATTTATTTTTATCGGTTATTTATTAAATAAATCTTTGGATTTTATAGTTATAAGATTTTAAAAACGCAATCAGAATTTGATGAGAAGTGACTTGGAGCACCATACCAAAATGTTCGTCTCTTTGAGACGAACATTTTGGTAGCAGTAGATCAAAAGTTATTTAGCCTTAAAGTTTTAAAAAAAATAAGCCCTACTTATAAATGAATTAAATCAGCCCATATGATACAAAAAAAGAAAATGATTCAAATAAAAATTAAGAATTAAAATTTAGAGTTTCCCGATAATCAATATGAGACCGGGAATCTTTTGTGGGAAGATTCCTTGTCACAATATGACTATAAATATGGTTAATCACGTGTAAAAACAATGGTGAAGTAGTCATGAGTGACGGCAGGGAGTAATAATTACAATATTAAGCTTTTAAATACAATAAAATTTTAAATTAAAAATAAGTTAATGAATTCAATATAATTCAATAAAGTAAATATTTAGTCATGTAAATTACAGGATTAAAAATTTTTTTTTATGCGTTATATAATACTTTTTCAAAGTTCAATTAGGCCACACAAACTTATACTATTGGTTCTTATATCCTGGCCGGGTCAGTGAGGTGGGGTTTTGAAATTTTAATTTTTTAATATATTAGCCAATAGAAATCCTCCATTCATAATTATGCAAACAGAGCGAATTTTTAATATAGTAAAGATTATTAATCAATTACATATATAAATATTAATTTTTACTAAAACGCGCCTATGGTGTTATTGATCAGTGCAATATGTTCTATGGAAAAAAGTTTGCCTTTATAACAGTATAAAGAATAAAGTTTAAATTTTTAATATGAAATTTTTTATCGGGTATCCGGTTGTAAGGCAATAAAATTTTTAAATAAAATTTTTTTTATTAAAAAATTTTTTTTTAAAAAAAAATTAAAATCCGGGTCGCCGGGTCATGAAAGGTTACTTGGTGATATGAGAACCAATAGTATAAGTTTGTATGGCCTTATTTATTTTTTATTTATTTTTTTAATGTATTTAATTATTTTTATTTTTTTTTTATTTTTTCGTTTTTAAATTTTTTTAAATTGTTTTTTTCTTTTTTATTTAATTGATGATCCGGATAAGATCTGCAGAATTACTATATTGGGACAATAGTAAATTTTGGGGATAAGTACAATATAGATTTTTATTATATGCTTCAATCTGAGATTAGTCAAAATGAAAAGTATTTTTTTTATTAAGTTAACTATACATGTCGATTAATTGAAAGTTGTAGAGCTCGTCGAGGCGCATCTAACGGTGGTTAGAACATCCAAATCGGCCCAGTGGATGGCGAGATATTATTAAAAAACGATTGGCCGACTATGTAAAATCTCTATGTAAACAATATCGAGATTTTATATAGTCGTCCAATCGTTTTTCAACGATATCTCGCCATCCACTGGGCCGATTTGGATGATCTAACCACCGTTAGATGCGCCTCGACGAGCTCTACAACTTTTAATTAATCGACATGTATCGTTAACTTAATAAAAAAAATACTTTTAATTTTGACTAATCTCAGATTGAAGCATATAGTTAATATCATAGGAATTTTGCCCCAATTTTTAATATAGAAATTCTGCCGATCTTATCTGGATCAGTAATTAATTAATTTTTTTTATTTTATTTTTTTCCCGGTATATTTTCGTTTTTTTATTTTTATTTTTCGTTAATCTATTTTTTTTAAATTATAATTTTTTTCAATTTTTAATTTTTTTAATTTTTTTTATAATAATTTTTTAATTTTTTTATTTTTTTCGTTAAATTTTTTTTAATTAATATTTTTTTTTAATTTTAATATTTTCTGTTCTTTATTTATTTATTTATTTATTTATTTTTGTTTTTTTTTAATGTTTTTTTTTCTCTGGGTGGATAGATTTTTGACGGGCGGATGAGAGTTGGTTGGGTAGATTACGGGTATATAGGTGGGAAAATGGATGGAAAGGTGGGCAGATAGATCTTTTACGAGTGGAAGAGTGGGGTGAATTGATCTTTTACAGGAGGAAATGCATGGCGATGGATGTTTTCAGGTGGGTATGCGCATATATGCAATGGTTAGAATAAAAATTCCCAGTTATTCCTTACTATGGAAATAACCAGAAATTTACTTTTTATTCCTACCATTGCATATATGCATGGCCATTAAAATTTAACGGATATAGTAGATATTTGGATCTCTACTTATTTTTGCGCAAGTAATACAAACCAAAAGGAAAATTTATTAGCAGGCCAGTTTCGGAGTTTCGGCGTAGCTTCGGAATATTGGTATAGTTTTGGGTCTTTAGGCAAGTTTCGGTATTGAAAACCATGTCCGAAACTGGTAATACCAGTTTCAGTTTCTATCATTTTGCAAAATTTGAAAATTCTGTAATTTAATGTTTTTGTTACCAGCTAAAATTGCCGTTTTACTAGACCAAGCAGAGTCAAATAGCTATTGATTCTTGAGAAAGTTCCTCATACTTTAATTGTTTAGATTCGTTTCCTGTAATACAATAATGTTCAACTTATAAGATTTAAGAAGTGTTAATGTTCTTTGTTGTTTGTTCTGATCATTCAAACCTTTACCGTTAATAGTACTATGTAAATTTTAGGGTTGTTGATCATGTTGATAAAAATAGAGTAAGTTTAAGAGATTACTGTACTGGATACTCCAGCACATAACTTCTTGTATTGGGAAGCTCTAATTTGTTCTTGAATTGGTTTGGATTTATTCTTATTATTTTTCTTCTTCTTGTTGACCACTGTGGTGAATTCTGCTTCATTTTCTATTGTATCCATCACAATGTCCTCACTATTTGTTAAAATGAGCTTATCCGGGTTTTGTTTTGAAAAAGGGTTATCCATAGTGAGTTCATCACGTAAATCCTGTTCTATGTTTGGCAAATTTGAATCCCATTAACCATAACCTCTTCTTGATTATTTGCAACTGTATTTACTGTTTCTGACCAACATTTTGTGTAATATCTGATGACAAAGCTTGAATAGGATTTGAGGAGATTTGAAGTGATGCTTCTGACTGCATATTTTCAGAGTAAAACATTTTCAGTATTAGGGCTTTGGATATGGGCATCTGGTTTCTCATAATTAGGTACAGTTTCATGAATAACTTTCTCTAATTTGGCCTCTTTGAGTTCACGATAATAATTGCGCAATGAAAGGGTTTCTTGAAATTGAGAACATTCCTTCTTAATGTGACCTTTCTGGTCACAAAAAGTAGCCATATCAGCCGATTTGGTTTGACCCCAAAATTAGCCAATCATGATTGAGAATTATTTGCCATTAAAATTTATTACAAGGAGAGTTTTTACAAAAAACGGTCTTTTAAATTCACTTTGAATTCATAATTAAATATAGAATATTGCAATATCTACATGTTTTATTATTAGCTAAAAGTAGGTTAAAAAGGCTGTTTTCCTGTAAAATTACTTCCGGATTCGCCCTTACCCATTATACAACCGATCGTTCAAATGACAACCCGATCGTTCACTACCCGAAAATACCCGAGCACTTCAACAATTAGTGATAGTGCTTTCTTTTACGGCTTATTGTAGTTGTTTTTTTAGTATTTATTGCTTGTCTATTTTATATAAAGGCTAAAAAGCTTTTTTTATTGAATGTTTCGTTTGTTATTCTTCATGTCATTTAATGGCAAAAGTCTGTGTAACTGTTTATCGAAAAAAGACCCCTAAAAATCAAATCGGCGGACATGCATACTTTAGAAGCTGAATGCCATTCTGTTGTAACCTTGTTATCGCCCACATGTGTAAACCGTGGAATTCAACCTTCTAAATTTACATCTTTTGTGTTTTCAAAAATTACAATTACTGATCTGTCAAGTAAGGGGTGCCTTCAATTAACAAGGGTTTGATGGAAGCAATTCTGCCTACATCCTCAAATGCTTCTTTGAGTAAACCAGAGATTACGTTTCTATCCCCAGAGGAACATTTTTGGCCTTCACAGGGAGAAATGATTTGCGTAAGTCTGTTGGAATGTATCTGTAGTAGGATTTGTTCAAGATTTTGACTCCCTTGGTAGCATACTTTAGGGGTCCGTGAACATGATTTCCAAATGCGAATGGAACCTTTTCGGAAATGTTGCTTGCTGCTACCATTGCATTTTTGACATCTTTATAAATTAAAGCCATTATTTCATTAAAAGAGCCCTGTAGACAGGGATCTCGATAATAAGTGCGTTGATTTAATTTGGGACCTTAGTGAGAAGGCAGTATAAGTTGATTGCCTCTCATCAACTTGTTAAAGAAACTAGAGCATGTTTAGCTAGAGGTGACTCCTGCTTCTCTGTGGTAGGAACCTGATTTTTGATAACTTGCATAGTCAATTTGCATATTTCCTGGTGATCCTGGCCGAAATTAAAAAAATCAGCTAAGCCGATTTTTCGACCTGGTTGGTCAATTTTTTCTAAAATCGGCTAGCCGGCTTTATAAGAAATTGTCCGTGAAATGAACGGGACCGCTTAGTAAATCCATGTTAAACGATGTTTGTAATACCAAAATACATACATGCATATTGTTAAGAACAGTTATAATTTCATGTAAATTTTAAATGATCTATATTTTTTTCTTACTGACACTTTTTTCATCATTGGTTCGTTGTTGATGTTCGCTAGTGCTGCTCCTTTCGTCGCTGGATGACATTTGTGGTGTAAATCAATTGGCTGTGTAACTTATTTATACACTTTTGAGTACTTTTTAAGAACTTAACGTTTTATTAATAAAAAATCACTGTCTTAGCTTTAACGAACATTAATATTCACTATAAAAGAATCCACCTCCTGACTTACTTTAATTAGGAGACCATCATCTATTGAACCACGTGAAATTATACTGGAGTGTGAAGGTAACTGGAAGTTTTTTCGTCTAAAATTGCTCTATTACGTTAGATTTAAATAATTTTTAGCACTAACTATTTAACTTGAATAGATCCATAGTGTTAGGTTCAGCTTTAGTATTATTGTTAGATTCAGCTTTAACATTAGTATTAGGTTTATTTTTAGTATTAGTGTTAGGATTAGCATTAATGCTAGTGTTAGTATTAAATTTAGAAGAGATTTAGATATAATATATCAAAGCTTATGTTGATGTTTGTAATACACGAAATGGATTAGTAGAAATAAAGAAATTGGCATATATTTATGGAATAGATAGATACAGGACCCCGAACAATATATATAGAGGTTACATTAAAATTTTGGCTAAAAAGATTACTTTTTTACAAAAATGTTATATTTGAAAAGTGGATATTGGTCAAAAGGTTACATTTAAAAGTGGATAAAAGCTTTTAATGTTATATTATTAAAAGTGGATAAAATTAATAAGTTTTAAATAGGCTATATTTAAAATTTGGATAAAGAAAAAATTGTTTAAAAAAACCTTTTTTTTAAAAAAATTTTTTTTAAGAAAAATTTTTTTTTGAGAAAAATTTTTTTTAAGAAAAATTTTTTTTAAGAAAAATTTTTTTTTGAAAAAATTTTTTTAAAAAAAGTGTTGTTATATTTGATAATTGGTTAAAATTTATTAAATATTAAAGCTTATATATAAAATATGGTTAATTAGCTCTGATAAAAAGTGGATAAAAATTTTAAAAAGTTTATATTAAAGCTAATGTAACTTTTATATGTATTGTTTGGGGTCCTATAGATACGCATAAAATGGGATTAGTGCCATTAGTCAAAATTGGTTTAAGTTTGCACTAAAAATTTATTTAAATCTAACGTAATATAGCAGTTTTAGACGAAAAAACTTCCAGCTACCTTCACACTCCAGTGTAATTTCACATGGTCCAATAGACAGTAGCGTATTTTGTCTTCTAAAAAAAGTAAGTCAGGAGGTAGATTCTTTTTCACAGTGAATATTAATGTTTGTTAAAATCTGACTTTTACGGTGATTTTTTATTAATAAAACGTACTCTAAAGTATATAACTAAGTTACCCGGGCAATTGATTTACACCAGCCAATCAGATGAAAGTCATCCTATGAGGCGACACCATAAAAGGAGCAGCATTAGCAAATGCCAACGATGAACCAACAGTGAAAAGTTAAGTTGTAAAAGGTAAAAAAATATAAATGTTCTTATAGACCGAGGATCTACACGTACTCTCTCCAGTACATGTAAGTTTGGAGAAGAGTAAATTCAGTTTATTAAAATACATATGACTAGAAGAACAAACAAGGCTACAGAAACAAGAATAAACGGGGCTAGTCCCTTTAGAAGTAAGAAAAGAGACTGCAGAGTGTCTGACGACGAGAAAATAAAAACAAAAACAACAAAAAAGTAAACAAAGAAAACAGGTCAATGAACATAGCTAAGAAAATACAAGTTCCATCGCAACAAGCTACAGAAAAAAATGCCACAAAGGTTTCAATGGAAACAAACATCGAAGGTACCATATCACAAGAAACTCAGGAACCTTCCTGGTATGACCAAACCGAACAAGAACTCAATGCTCTCAAAGACATCACAAACGTACGAACTACTCCCATGGACACACAAACAACTACAGAGGCCAAACAACCCGCTCCGGGCCCTTCAAACGTGGCACCGGTCGAGGAGGTAGTAGAAGACTTGATCTTAGACCAAAAGAAGAATGTTCACTTTCGGACGAGGACTTAGGCCTAGAACCAAAACCAAATCAAGCACGTTCTGAACATAACCGGGAAAGGGAAAGGAATCTTCCTCAATAAGTTTAGATAGAAAATGGACGTCATTTTTTCCAAGCTGAAAAGAGGACAATCAACCTATTCTACCTTCTCCCCTAGACAAAATATTAGAACCAATAATGATAATGCGCTAATAATCGATATTCAAGGATTGTTGGGCTCATTCAATGAGATTATGTCTTCCATATTTAATCGAGTAAAATATGACGCCAGTGCCGCCAAGCAGCACTTCACCAAAGAGGTCCGTACACACCTGGAAATCACCTTTACTAACGAGGAAAAACGTAGACAGTATGCCGCTAAGGGCATTGTTATATTCAATAAGACTTATTACGGATACATTCCGACCGATGGCAGAAAATCCTTTCTACCTGTTAGATGCCGCAATGTACCCCTGGGTAATAAAAGTGAGGTCTCAGAGGCTCTGCTTGTAGCCTTCGAAAACTTTGGGAAAATTGCCGCCATCAAACCTCTCATGATCGAAGGCACTCCCTACTTGACGGACTAATGGGTGGTCATCTTTGAAACCACCGATGACACGGACCTTGAAAAGAACCTACCACGATTCACTCACGTTTGGGAAAATAAGGTTTCTACTGAATGGAAATCTGCCCCAAAAGTTTACTACTTCTGTGACCAGGAAGGTCACATAAAAAAAGACTGCATCCAATTTAGGGAGTCTATTGAATCTAGACAAAACGCACACATGAATAAGGACATTGGGAATGTGAACAACAGCCCAGTAGAGGAAATGGACATGGAGCCCTTAGTAACCCCCTCCCAGAGGAAAAGGACCTCAAGCCTGACACCTTCTTTGGAAAATGAGGTAACAATGGAGGAAGCAGCAGAGACCATTATAGATGGCATTTTGCCAGAAAAGGAAACAACAGGACAGGTTCCACCGCAGGATGAGGAGGAAAACCAGGTGGCACAAGAAGAGGCAGTCCCCCGATTGGTACAACCTCCCTCCAGGGGCGCGAGCGATCTGGCCCAAATCAAGGACCAGCCACGTGACGAATTAGCCGGGGCTTACACTGACCCCAAGAATAACTCGGGCACTATAACACAGACAACCTTGTCATCGGAACCGTCAACGAAGGCTACAACTAGCTCTAATCCATCTGAAAACGATGGCTTCACCATAGTCACCTATAAACGTCCGTCTCCCACAAGAAACGTTATTAATAGTACAACTAAGCAGTTCCACGTAAGAATGGCCTCCTATAGCGATATAAAAGGACGGGTTCTTCTGAACCGTATCTGACCCAAAAGGGTTCATACCTTTTACGTAAATATATCTGTTAATCAAAAGATAAAAGTAGCTACGCTCAACGTAAAAGGACTAATTAATGCAAACAAGAGACAAAATACTTTCATTCTCCTAAAATTGTATAATTTGGACATTATAATGTTGCAAGAAACTAATTTGAAAGACGCAAAACTTAGAGACTTTTTAAGTCACCAATGGCAGTACGCATCCATTTGGTCTAGTAAGACTGCCATTTTAGCAGGAAACAAAAAAATCGAATTTATGGACTTTCAAATTTCTCATGATGACAGAGTAATAATGGTCAAGATACATTTTCAGGGGAGGACATATAGGATAACAAACGTTTATGCACCTCCATGCCCAGAAAATAGAATCAAATTCTTTGAAGAGTGGTCACCACCTAGAGAGGAAGAGTTAATAGAAATCGTCGGAGGTGACTTCAATACCAATATCTCCCCTGACAAAAATAGGGTCAGCCAAGCTCCACAACAGCACAACCCCACTAGAAAGACTTTACAAAAAAAGATGAAAAATTTCCACAATGCAAATGATTTTTCAGAGGAAAACCCATTTCTGACTTATTTCCAAAACACCAGAAACAACGGCAGAATGGGAACCTGCATAGACTACATTTTCATAGCAGGACATATCGGCTAATTTGATTTTTTGGGCCTTTTTCGATAAACTGTTACACGAAAATTTGCTCCTAAGTGACGTTGAAAAACTAACAAATGAAGCATTTATTACAACTAACAAAAGAGCTTCTTTGATGTCTAGACAAGTTAAAAAACCAATAAAACTCAATAAAAGAGCTATGCTAAGCTGTAGAAAGAAGTGCTTTTACTGTTTGTTGAAATATTCAGGTGTTTTATAAAGGGAACGATGGGTTTATGATGGGTTGGCAACTTCAAGGATAAACTCGGAAGCAAATTTTTAAAAAACTGACCTTTTTAATATATATTTGGCTTATAATTAAATATATAAGCACCATAATTTTCTACATATTTAATTATAAACACAAGGTTAGTTAAAAAGGCCGTTCTTATGAAAATTCATACTGTAATAAATTTTAAGTACGAAATTTCTTTGATAATCCTCAATCATGATTGGTTGATTTTGGGGTTGAAACAAATCGGCCGATATGAACTTCGGGCATAATATTTCCGATGGTAAAACTCGCTATGGCAACTCTGACCATTTATTGGTAGAGTGCTCACTGTCCTTCGAACCAATTAAGAGACACAGTGTGCAGTGGCGGTTCGACAAAAATTGCTTTCGGAATACCAGGTTAAGTCGAGAAGTTATAGAGGAAATTGAGGACCCTGCATCCATACAAGACTGGGACGGTTGCAAACTGAACATTCAATCAATAATTAGAGCCTTCCGCAAACCAAAGTCTACGGAGACAAAGTTAGAAGGACTCCACAAAAAGCTGACACACTTAAAAATAGACCGGTCCAAAAATCCAGGATGGTTACACTTAGATAAACAAATAGCAAATTTGACGAACCTCATTGAGGAAGAAAATTCTGATCTCACAGACAAATGGCTTCTCAGGTCCAAGGCCAGATGGATCGAAAAAGGCGAAAAGTCGACAAAGTATTTCTTCGCTAGCTACAGATCGAGACAAAATCAAAACAAACTAGATGAGATCAAAGTTCCTGACAGCGGAAATTCAAAAAATGTAGATATCCTACAGCATATACAACAATTTTTTACACAAATCTACACCCCAGAACCCATGGACAGATTGGAAGCAGAAAAGTTTGTAAAGGATCTCCCCATGATTACAGATACAATGAACAATGACATGCGTAAACCCAT
>QKWP01002460.1:13241-65636 GCA_003550325.1 Gigaspora rosea
GAAAAACCCAGAAGACTTCCGAAAATTACAAAGAGAAGTTTTTCAGAAATGTTTAAAGATTTTACTCAAGCCCATTTCTGATAGTCCGGAGCTTAACTTTGTCGTTCGTAATAATATAGTCACGTTTATTCCACGAATTTCAATGATAATAGCTGATTTACAAGAAGCAAATAAGATAGCTAATATTTATCAATCATCAAAATCAAGAAAACCTTGTTATCTGTATTTAATATCAAGAGATAATTTGAATAATATTGGCCTAACTAGTATATTACCTAGAATCCCTGATGATATGAAAAATGCAATTAATAACAATGATGAGAAATATTATTCAATTCACCCTGAAAAAAATGCATTTTGGGAAATAAGGTATAAATTAATAACTTATTATTATATAGTATTATATAATTAAGAAATATAAAATGTTATAAATTACCAAATTTTTAGAAATTTCAATATATATGGAGCCATCGTCCCTGATAAAATGCATGCCCTAGATCTTGGTCTCTTTGAATATATGATAAATTTTACAAACAGCTTTTGGCAGAACAATGCGAGAATCATGTGCTTCAATTCCTTGAGCAGCGATTAACATTGATTCCTATATTTTATGGTCTTAAAATAATGAAAAATGCATTGGATACAACACGCATGGCAGCTGATAAATTTCGAAATTTAATAAAAATAATAATTTTTTTACTTGATAATTTATATAATAGGTTTGAAAAGCCTGGGATCAGTAATTATTGGCTGTGTCAAGTATATTATAAATTTTTTCGAATGTACATCGCTACTCGAGAGGAATCGTTTACTATCGATTCTTGTAATCAGCTTCAGGTATAAACAAATATTTAGCTTTTTAAATTATTTAATTATTAACATCGTTATAAACAAATACTTAACTTTTTAAATTGTTCAATTATTAACATTAATTACATAGACATTCATTATAGATTGGGTCCAAGATTTTATTGAAATATTTTCAAAATATTCAAGAAGTGGCCTTCAACTTCCCAAACTCCACTCCTGGTGTTATCATATAGTACCTGCAATTAAAGAATATGGATCAATAATATAGCATGACAACAGAAACTTATGAGACACTTCACAAGAGTTATGTTAAAAATCCATTTCGCATGTCAAATAAAAAAGATTATATAAAACAAATATTAAAAACAGTAAGTTATAACTATAATTAACTTTTAATAATTATTGTTAAATATCGATTTCTCTTTAGATTAAGCGAAGTAATTTAACTCAAAGCGAAGCATCTAAAAAATACTGAAAATCCAAGGGGTTCGGGAAACCTTTGTGGACATTAAATTTAGAAGATTTGGATCAATTCATTTAGCAAATATAAATAACTTGGACCCATTGCAAGTCGATAGTTTTCATAATCTGCTAAATGGTCTTGGAGAATTTTTTGAAGAGGAATAAGCAATATATATTCACAATAACCATCGATTAAAATTTTTTTCTTCTGCAGCATTAGAAAGCATTGATATAATTCATGCTTCATCCAATTTTCATGGTAAGCCTATGTTTTCTAATGTTATTATTAGCGGTAAAGTTGAAGAAGAAAATGTAAATTGGTATGGCTTGGTAAGTATTGTTTTATTTAATGCTTTCGCACATAATAAATTAACTGAATAATATCGATAATAAATGATATCATATAAACCGTAGCAAGCTAGAATTTTTATTTTCTAGCTTACTGTTTGTTTTTTATATTAATTTTAATTTTCTATTAAAAAGGTGCTATTAATACTTAAGTTCTACCCAGTTTTAGACAAAGATCTACTTGAATTTGCTCATGTTCACTGGTACAAAGAGGTTGGTGAATTATGGGGATGTCCAAGATTAAGGCTAGTTAAACAATATAGTTGTGTACCAATAAATAGCATAGATAGAACTGTATATATAGTTCCAAGATTTGGTAAATCGAATGAATATTTAATAAATAGTTTTATGTTCTAATTTAAAGCGTATATTTTATATGCTAAGTATCAATTTCTAACAATTAGTCGATTATCAATTTATATTGTCAAATATAGATTCGATGATAATCGATTAATAGTTGCATATCAATTATTATCTATTTCCGATATATATCAATTTTTGATAAGTATTGATTTATAAGCAGAATATTGATATATATATTGTATCATATATTCTAAACGTTATATATCAATTTGTTGCTATATATCGATAATTATCTATCTGAAATATTTGCTGATAGAAAAACACGAAAACTAGAAACTGGTACTTAGGGTTCCGCAATTTGATTTGATCTTCAAATATTTGAATCAAATATTTGATCAAATTCAAATTCAAATTTGACTATATTTGATTTGATCAAATTCAAATATGATCAAATTTGATTTGATTTGACAAATATTTGATTTGATTTGAAAATTACTATTAAAAATTCAAATTCAAATCAAATTCAAATTCAAATATTTGAATCAAATCAAATTCAAATCAGAATCAATTTGATTTGATCAAATTCAAATTGATCTAATATTTGATTTGATTTGAATTTAAGGAACCCTACTGGTACTTATCTGGTTATGTATGTACCAGTTCTAGTCCTTTCTGGTCCAGATCTTTACATTTTATTTTATCTTCCTCGGTAAAAATAAAATCTATAATAAAAAAGCCAATTAATGAGAAGAATAGAAAACAACAAGAAAAAATGAAAACTAGAAACTGGTACTTATCTGGTTACGCATGTACCAGTTCTGGCCCTTCCCCAGTTCAGATCTCCATATTCTATTTTACCTTCCCTAGTAGAAATAAAACTTATAAAAAAAAAGCCAATTAGTAAGAAGAATGGAAAACAACAAGAAAAAACAAAAACTAGAAACTGGTATTTATTCAGTTATGCATGTACCAGTTTTGGCCCTTTCCGGTCCAGATCTCTACATTTCATTTCACCCTTTCTAATAAAAATAAAATAAATAATTAGTAAGAAAAACAAAAAACAACAAGAAAAAATGAAAACTAGAAACTGGTACTTATCTGGTTATGTGCGTACTAGTTTTAGTTCTTTCCTAGTCCAGATCTCCATATTTTATTTCATCTTTTCTAGTAGAAATAAAACTTATAAAAAAAAAGCCAATTAATGAGAAGAATGAAAAACAATAAAAAAAAAATTGAAAGCTAGAAACTAGTACTTATCTAATTATGTATATACTAGTTTTGGTCCTTTTTGGATTCCATTTCACCTTTTCTAGTGGAAATAAAACTTATAAAAAAAAGCCAATTAGTAAGAAGAATGGAAAACAACAAGAGAAAACGAAGCTAAAAACTGGTACTTATCTGGTTATACGTGTACCAGTTCTAGTTCTTCTCTAGTCCAGATCTTACATTCTATTTTAACTTTCCCAGTAGAAATAAAATCTATAAAAAAAAGCCAATTAGTAAAAAAAATGGAAAACAACAAAGTAGAAACTAGTACTTATCCAGTTACATATAAAAGGGCCAATTTGTCACAACTAAAAAATTATTGTATTTTACTGGATGGTTACCCAAAGGAGTTCAAAATCAAGATAAAAGAAATATTGAATAATAATTAGCGTCCACTTTAATATTTCTTGTGTACCAGTTCTGGTCCTTCCCCAATCTGGATCTCTATATTCTATTTTACCTTTTCCGGTAGAAATAAAACTTATAATAAAAAAAGCTATTTAATAAGAAGAATAGAAACAATAAAAAAAAATTGAAAACTAGAAACTGGTACTTATCCAGTTTACTCGTGTACCAGTTCTGGCCCTACTGGTTCAGATCTCTACATTCTATTTCGCCTTCTCCGGTAGAAATAAAATCTATGAATTACAATAAACTAATTAGTAAGAGCGAAAAAAGAAAATAAAAACTAAAACCTAATACTTATTTTAATCAAAATACTGTATAAAAAAAATAAAAAAAAAGATCTGAAAAAAAAATAATAGATTACAATAAGGCTAAAATATTGACACGCATTGTATACAAAACCTTAATTTGATAGTGATCATTGGGAAATTTTTTAGATAAATACTAATCGATATATAACAATCGTTTTATATCAATTAAAAAATAACATTATATATCGATAAACTAGATAAAACTCGATATATATCTATAATCGATATATATTGTAATTAAATATAAATCATTATACATCAGCTAATCAATTATTATCGTGTACATTTGAATCGATAAATAACGATTATAAGTTATTACATGTTACTCTGGTAGTGAATGTATCCGGGTAGAACCTGCTATTGAGTGACATAGTAATTTATCCGGATATCCGGGTAATTTAATAGTAACCGAGTAGAGGTTTTTCCAACAAGTACAATCTCTATACTCTGGTCATATCGACATATTTGGTTCATTAGTAAAAAAATTCAAAATATCGATACAGTGAGTTATACCAATATTTTATATTAAATTTTTGAAAAAAAATGCCAGTATAAAAAAATTTTACTATGTTGTCATTATATCCAGATGTCAGTATAACTAGAGTTACATATAAAGATTATATAGCAGATAGCAGATAGTAGACTGTCTACTATCTGCTATCTGCTATATAACGATTAATAACTTATAATCGTTATTTATCGATTCAAATGTACACGATAATAATTGATTAGCTGATTTATAACGATTTATATTTAATTATGATATATATCGATTATAGATATATATCGAGTTTTATCTAGTTTATTGATATATAACGTTATTTTTTAATCAATATAAAACGATTAATTGTTATATATCAATTAGTATCTATGTAAAACATTTCCTGATGTTTATTTTTAACCAACCCAATTTCATTTTGTCTATTTTAGTCACGTCTCTAAGCTTAACCCACTTCTAACTATAAGCAATCTGATCACTAACTCTAAACCTTATTACTAACTAAAAACTACTTCTAACCACCCAATCCCTAACTCTAACCTTATATTTAACTAAAAACTACCTGATCTCTAACTCTAAACCTAATTCTAAAACCTATTTTTACCCGCCCAATTCCATTTCTAGTTTAGCCTTAAACCCAATTACTAACTAAAACTTATTCCTAACCCTAAATCAAGTTCTATTCCTTACTCAAAACCTAACATTAATAAATCAATTATTACTCGCTTCGTAGAATTTATTTCATCGCATTAATAATTTCATTCAAGTTTACAATCAAAAACATAAATACTTACTGATAATACCCTTATAGAGTTGGCCGAAATTACAATTCAATAGCTCCTGCCAAAATTTAAAAATTGATGTTAGCCAAAATTACAATTGCTGCAGATCCTAAATTCAGGCCAAAAATTTATCATTTTATAGGTCCATTCCATGAACACAGAAAATAATCGACACTGATCTGGGTAATTTATACTATATATGGCAAAATATGGTATAATCATTTTCTCTATCACACAAGGTAACAAAAATTGTACAGTACGTACATATGTACATATGTATTTACATAACAAATAATAGCCTTTATCCTATAATGTTGAGCAAAAGAAATAACCATTGGAACATATTTGTTTTTACAGAAAGCTAGAAAGTAGAGTCGCATTTCTACTTATGTGATCAGGTATTTTCAAGCCCTTTTCCTTGAAAACTTGGAAATTACGCTGATGAAAACACAGTAAAGCAACAATACGTCACTACCACAAGCGATGAAATCAACTTCCATAGTAAAATCAGTAACGATAGCACCTATGCAACTTTATGGAATCACCCAAATGACAACGGCACCTACACAATAACGCAGAACCACCCAAATGATGAAATCCACAATCACAGAAACATCTAAATGGTGACAACACCTAAAGCAATGAATTTACACCAAGACTAGGACCCCGAAATATACATAGATAGGTCAGGTTAATTATAGGGTTACTAAAAAAGAAAAAATTTGCAAAAAAAACTTCAAAAATAATCAAAAAATTACTATAAATAGAAAAGATCTGCATAAAAAACCTCAAAAATAAGCAAACTCATACCTGACCTATCTATATATATTTCGGGGTCCTCCAAGACTCCAATAACACAATGATACTGTTATAGAATAGGTTTTAATTTTGGTAGAAATTAGTTAAGAAATTAAAACTAAATAAGGAAAATTTTGTAATAACTGTATTTAGTAATAGTGATATGCGAAATTGATGTGCAATGACACTCAATGACGCTTAGCAATGCTTAACGACGCTTAGTGACGCTTAATGACGCTTAGCGACGCTTAACAACGCTTAGCAACGCTTAGCTCAATAGATATATAAACCCACCTTATTTCCCTTAGTTTTAGACAGATCCAGACATTGTATTTTATCTTTATCTTTATATTTATTATCCTCCCTTATTATTAATAAACTCTTGGGATTTCTAAGGAACAGACACCTTGGAATAGCCCTCTTGTTAAATTAATAAACTGTCTATTATCTCTTGTTGTTTTATACCGAACTGCCTCAGAGAAGTGTGTAGTTTCTTACAGACATAAAAGAAACTATACTTCCCTCTTGCACACCGCTTCACGCCCAAAGTAAGGGATCTCAGGAGCCGTGTGATTGTTACTCTATCGGAATTAAAGAAGGCTTCCGGTACTGTAACATTTGGTGCCTTCTGGCGGAAACCTATTTAAATTATTGAATATTATTAAAGAATTTGGAAATCTTATTATTACTTTTGGCAGAAATTTAATTATTTTTTTTGGCTGTTACTAACCCTCTTGCTGTTGATTGCACTCTTATTATTCTCTTACAACTTACTTGGAATTTTCTTTTTGTTGGATACTAACTATTTACTATATTTAGGAGATTAAAATTTTGTTAACAACTTACTACTAACCTTTTATTTTGGAGGTATTTTATTATTCTTTTATTAGTTTCCTTAAGACTTGGGAACTGCCTTTTCTATATGAATAGAGCGTATGAACTATACTTAGAACAAATTGAAGTACACGAAACAAGTCATCCTTCCTCACTTGCGGTAGACGTTTTGCAAGCCTACCATCCTGATTTATCCTGTACTATCTGTTACCCTGTTGCTAATTTATACCGTCCCTTTCGCCGATTTTGGGGAACATATCGAGACAATTATTTTGCTACCCAATACTCACAAAAGACAAACGACTCTTACTGTATTTTAGTTGCTGCTACTGATTATAATACTGCTAGAGCTGCTGCTCGAGATATTGTTTTTAGTTGCCGCTATAACAACGACCTATTAGACCCAAAAGAAGTTATTGCTGGTCTACTCCTTGCACATACCCCCTATACTCTTGCACCTACCTTACCTCTTAATTTTGAAGCTACCCTACTTGATCTTCACATCGAGGACCTCTTACCTTCTACACCTGCTTCGATTTTCAAAATCAACTAGAAAGAACTGAATTAAATTTTGACGTTTCTCCACCCAGATCTATATTTACTTTAGGACCTGAACAATTAGCTGATACTGGTGTTGGTTCTTCCACTAATACTTATATACCAATCCCTCCAAGCCTTGCGCTTCCTTCTTCACCTATCTCAAAAATTCCATATCATTATACTCGAGAAACTATTCCTTCTCCACGAAATCGCTTCTTTTGCTATTTACAATAAACCTTTTCTCCTACTCGCACAACTGTTCCTCCACCTCCTCCTGTAACTGAATATTACCCAACTGTTAATTTAGATATAAACGTTACTCCAAGCCATACACCTCTATTACTTAATACCCCCCTCTTAACGACCAAAATTTAATTGACCCTCTCAACCATTATATTCAAAACCAAGACGCTACTATTGTTAGAGCTAACTCTCCTCCACAATTCGAGAAAATAAATTTACAACCTCTTGTTGAAGAATTAAACCCTATCTTACCTCCTAACCAACCAGAAAATCTAATGGGTGATCAAGCTTTACAAGCTGCTGTGCAAGCAATAACTGATCTTGCCAATGCCCTTGGGCAAGGCTCTGAGAAAACTCTTATTACTGTTGCAGATTTTTACGGTGATGGAACCCAAGACCCTGCTGACTGGCTGAAGGAATTTCGAAGAGCCGCTACTGCTAACCGATGGAGTGCTGAACGGAAACTTCAACTTGCTCCTGTGTACCTTAATTGATAATCCACGAGTCAATCGGAGAAAATGATCTACATTTACTAAGTAATTGTGACACAAATTAACTAATGAAAATCCCGATTTGTAAATGTGAAGATTTTTATATGAACTCTAATTCGATACTGCTACTAATACTACCAACTAATAAAGTGCCAACCCACCTACTATAAATTAATTAATAAAATCATAAGCTTTCTCTCTCAAAACAACAAAATGCTTAACCGCCTAGCCCAGTCCACCCTAACCCATCCACTAATATACGTAAAAACACTACTAGTTTAGAGATACCTGCTAGTTTAGAGATACCCGCACCCGCTAGTTTAGATACTTGCTAGTTTAGACACCCACTAGTTTAGAGACACAGAGACGCCCACTAATTAAAATTCTACCATAATAATGTTATATTTATTTTTTTCCCAGTACTTACACATTACAAAATCATTAAAGATTACGTAGTTCAGTGTGGTACAGGTAAATGAATTATAACTAATCGGTGTGGTATGATTTTAAAAATCGGCTTGTACTGTATTGATCTACTTATTCATACCATTCCAACCTGCTGTAACTTCAAAACAGACCAAAGAATACGTCTGTATTAAGCTATTGAAGGAATCAGTATTTTATTATGGGAGAATATGATAAAATATTCAGAGATTTAAGTAGATTGTAATGGCATTAAGATATCGAGAAGAAATTAATTATATGACGAAAGGTACAGTATAATGAATCAAGTGCAAATTTGTAGAGATATATAGGTAGTAGAGATTTAAAATTAGTTAAGTATACCGTGTGCTTGTAAATTTTGGTGATTAAGTTTAAACACATGTCGCAATAATCTGCAAGTTATTTTTTTTACAGTTAGTTGTGACGATAATTCCAGACTACAGTAAAACCTCTATAAGTGGACGCTCTTGGGAACAAGACTTAACAATGTGCATTTAGAGACCAATAAAAGAAAGTGCATTTATAGGGGCATGTACTGGCATGTACAGTAAAACCTTTCATAAATGCACTCTCTATAAATGCACATCCTTTCTAAATGCACGCTCAAGTTCTGGCCTAAATATATTTATGCCTTCCAGAAATGCACTAATATTGGTCCACTTATAGATATATATTCGGGCCAGGACTTGAGTGTGCATTTAGAGAGAATGTGCACTTATAGAAGTGAGCTTATGAAAGTTTTACTGTACATGCTGTATCTAGGACGTTCAATCTTACTAGAATTTGTAAAGCTGTTCGTTGTAGTTTCCTCTGACTTAATCTCTGGTACCGAATTTTGTACCGTCAGATTCGAATTGCATTTTCGTTTAATTACCATAATAAGTAGAATAAGTCAAACGATTTATTAGAAATTGTGATAAATAAACGCGTCTTGTTGGGTTAAAGTAAAAACCTGTGTTAGGATAAAGGTAGTATTAGCGACATTATTAGAATGCGGTAAAAATATATGTTAGGGTGTATAATTATTTTTTATTTTGATGTAAATTTTATTATTATAAATAAATAAAATATATAAATTTTTATTGGTTAATTTTGGCCGGGCTGGTGGTTAGAATTACTATTCTTTTATTAAAAAATTTATAATAATATGCTTTATTTATATTATATTAAAAAAAAACCTTCATCCAAATATTATATTAAAAAAAACCTCCTTCCAAATATTATATTAAAAAAAACCTCCTTCCAAATCCTTACATTCATTCTTTTCAACCCCAATTCCTTTATCATAACAATATTCAACATTAAATGTGCCACCAGCGTTCTCTGCTGAGTTTTGATAATAAACAAATACTCCAGTTTCTTACCCGAATTATGAGTGTCCATAATATTTAACATTAATGTTCTACTGGCGTCACCCATATCTTAATAACAAACAAATATTTTATGTGCAGTCTTCTCAACTCCAATTCTATGAAGATACCGATTCTTACCCAAATTAGACGTGCAATCGGCGTTTCCCATTTCTACGAATTTTTGAGTGCCTCATATTCGTTCTTTTCAGCTCCAATTCCTAATATACAGATTAAAATAACAATTCAAAAATATTATACACTTACTACTCAATTTTAGCGTACCGCATAAGCGCGAAATAACGCTTGTAGGCGTTATATTAAAAATTGAAGCCTTCAAAAATAGTCTCGAATTAGCGCTTATACGGTTTCTACAAAGTGAATCTGCTAGTGCTTTTTACCTCTGGTCCAAGATTACTGCAAAGATGCTAGTAGATTGTTTTCGTTTAATTTTTCTAATAACCCAAGCACACGAAACAATGATTATAAAAAAAAGAAACAATGAGAAACAATAAAGCTTGGGTGATATAAACCTTTATACAATATAATAACGTACCAATAAAAAATTTAGCATATCTAAGATCCCATTCTTGTACAGTGCAACGTAGGTACTGTAAATCACCGTATACAAAACCCGGGTCTCTTACTTTTTACCAATTTTAAAACTATATAATTGACTCCAAGTTTACTACGCAATTGAGACCATATATTAAGAGAGAAAAATTAAGAGCTGCTGTTTACATTTATTAAAGGCAGTTTAAATAAAAAAATTTTTGATTCTTACCACGGTAATATTAGTTGATGGAGTTACTATTATATGAATCTTTCGTGTAGTGATTTATGGTGGTAATACTCTACAAATTCCTATTTAGTGTTATTTTTAAGTGTAATATGCTTTCAAAAGCCTAAAAATTAAAAAAATTATAAATTTGTTATAAAGTAAGCCGAAAAACGAAGCATTATTAAATACCTTGGTTTAAGTATGAATCTAATTAATATAGGATTTAGCATAGTAAATGCCGCATGCTTACAAAGTAAACTTTGTCAAAAAAAAAAACTAAAGTTTAATATTTTATAATTAAAAACTTATAGTTTCGCTCTATTGTTTGTGTTACTCTAATATCATATTAATCAAAAATATCATAACTTTGCGAAAATTTCAATTCGGGCCTTCTTTATATGTGATCTCTGTCACATTCTAATATTAAAAATTCTCTGATTGAGTGGCGGATTATCAATTAAAGGTGTTGCTCTAGACTAGTATACTGCTTTAAACCCGGTACCCAATGCTTTTAATGATGACCATAACCAGGACCGAAATTTCCAGCATTTTTTTAAAGCATGTTCTATACTACTAAGCAAAAGGCCCTTTGGCAAAACAACTAAGCAAGGACCTACAGAGACTGTGGATGGATATGTCAACCAATTTCGTACATTGCAAAAGAAAGTGGACCCAACTGGTGTTTTTCCCGCTGATTTTGTTAAACAACTTTTTATCCAAGGCTTACGTCCTGAGTATGCAGTTAATGTTCAAGCTGCTATACCTAATACCCTGGCCAATGCTATTGAAGTAGCCCTCCGCTGGGAAACTGGAAAATTAATGACTACCCCTACTACCAATACCGACCAAGCTATTCAACAACTTACAGACCAAATTGCTAAGCTTAGTATTAATTTAGCCCAGACACAGACCACACCTACCTCTTATGTTAATTATGCTGACAACCATGCCCAAACCCCTCGAATGAAAGAGCCTCCTATCTGCTATTATTGTGGACGCACTGGACATTTTATTCGTGATTGTAATAGTAGAAAACAGGACCAACGACAAGGATCCAATTCTCGTCGTAATAATAATAACAATAACCGGAACAGAAATAACAACCAAAATAGGGACCGAAATGGTCACTCTTCTGATCACTATTCCAATAACAAAGACCGTTCTCGCAGTCGCAATAATTCTCGTCCTAGAAGCCAATCTAGAGATAATAATTATAGAAGCCGAAATAATGATAACTATCACTCTTACCAAAACTCCTCTAATTGATCTCCTTCTCCTTATCATCGAAGTGTTAATTATCTTACACAAAATCAGACTCAGACACCCTCTCTTACTGCTAGCAAGTGGAAAACGCTACTCAATAATCCATCTATCCGAGGTGCCTTGGCTACTCATTTGTATGAGGAAGCCAAAAATGCCAATCTTGTTCAAACCCATGCATACACTACACCTGTCAAATGTAATGTCTCTCTTCAGAATAAACCTTACCAAGCTATTATTGATAGTGGTGCTTCAATCAGCATGATTGCTCACAAGGCAGTCAAGGAACTTGGGTTGACTATTGAAAAGGCCTCTAACAGCCTTATTGTTCCTGCAGTTAGAACTTCCACTCGACCTTTAGGGATTATAAAAGACTCGCCAATTAAAATTGATCATATTACTATCCCTCTTACTGTAGAAGTTGTAGACACTACTTCTTACTCTCTTCTCTTAGGCAATGACTGGAATCAAAAAGTGGAAGCAAATTATAATTGGAAAAATGGCTGTTATACTTTTAAATGGAAAAACAAGAAACATACTATCCCTACTACTTATGAAAGTAACCAACCTCTACCCAGTCAACCCACTGTGACTGCACCAGATGAATTAGACCTTTATGAACCAGAATACTTATATTCTCGAGAAGCTTATACTTTTGATCGAGAAGACTCAGACCAATCTTTCTCACCAGAAGAAAATAAATGGACTACTTATCATTCTCGTCGGAAAAACAGAAAGGCCCCTAAACAACGTGTCTGTGGAAATTGTGGGTCTCCTGACCACCTTTTTGCAAATTGTCCTACCAACTAATATAACCGATGCCAGAAATTTGGCCACATTGCTGTTAAATGCCCTAAACAAGCCCCGAGACATACCACCTGCCCTACTTGTCATGACTCCAACCACCTATATAGAGACTGCCCCAATAATGTCTGCAGAGGATGCAGTACATTAGGACATATTGAAGCCTACTGTCCTCTTGCCACTTGGAAAAGACAAAACTTGGTTTATTAGTGTGGATGCACTTTTGATCAAGTTGTCTATCTAACCATAGCACTCGCCGTACCTACTATTGTTGTCAATGTAAAGTTCCTAACAGACCTGAAGTCCTTAGACTTCTTGAAGAGAAACTTGTATGCCCTGGATGCTATTCTGACTTTCACTGTGCTCTAGACCGAGAAGACCCTAGGAGTATCCACTTCTTCACCCAAGGTAAAGGACGTGGAATGCTTGTTAATTGCAAAGTATGTAATAAAGCAGATACAAGACCTAGAATATGTCAATTAGACAGTCTTCGGGAAGAATTATAGTTTTGTGAATTGGAACACCTCTATGCATACAAGGCTAGCCAGGATATCCAGTATAATCCTAACTATAACCTCTGAACCCGAATCAAACGTTATACTGAATCAACAAAGAATGCCGGACACCAATATGAAATAAACCAGACCAGAATTTACCGACTTGCAAAGATTCTCTTGGATGAAAATGACCAGACCATCGCCCAGGCTTTAGAACCTCTAACCTCTGACCGCATAACTCAACCTTGGAGCTATGAGGAAATGCAACTTATTTTGCAAGCTGAATCAGACCTATTATCAGAAAATGATATTGACCCGCTACAAGCAATTTTAGATGAATCCTTCGACACTAGCCACCCAGACTATAACCAGAAGTATGCCCTCACAGTACTTCGAAGAAACTTTACAGTTCCTGTTGACCTCTGCCAGGAATGTTTAAATGTTAAACACCAAAAGGAATTGAATGCAAATCAAGAATATTGTGATGATTGCAAACTTCCAGACCCAGAAATTTACTCTCCACCTGTTGAAAAAACAATTAAGGAAATTGATGATGTTTTATAGTTTTATCAGCTTCAACTACAAGTACAACAACAAGACCAACTGATAAAACAATTACAAGCAAGAATTGAAACCTTGGAAACTACCAATGCTGCTTTATTACGCTTTTTCCAAGAAGAAGCCCAAAATGCTCACCAACGGGCTAATGCCTTGGATACGCTTTGTCAAAATTTTTAGAGAATCCTAGGCAGGATCATAAACTACCTGTCGACCCAGACCAGAACCTTATACCCAGATCTGTAAATATTATTACCCTTGAACATGAAGAATATACCCTATCGACCCAGACATAATTAAATATTGAACCACTTAATAAAGAACAAGGCCTAGCTTTTCGGAAATTATTAGAAGAATTTGCAGACCTCTTTGCAAATAATATAACTAAGCTAGGACGAACTAACTTGGTTACTCACCGAATCTATACTGAGAATGTACACCCTATCTGTTCCCGCCCTTATTCTGTACCTCCTAATGAACAAGAATTTATACAAGAAGAAATCCAAAGAATGTTAGAACATAAACTCATTCAACTCTCTGATAGCCCTTGGACCTCACCTGTTGTTCTAGTACGAAAGAAAAATGGCAAATTACGATTCTGTGTAGACTACAGAAAAGTAAATGCTGTTACCAAAAAGGATGCTTACCATCTACCTCGCATTGATGAAATGCTTAATGCTCTTACAGGATGCTCTTGGTTCTCTACTCTCGATCTTGTGAGTGGATATTGGCAAGTTGCCATGGATCCCCATGACAAAGAGAAAACTGCTTTTACTACACGATACGGAATTTATGAATTTAATGTAATGCCTTTTGGTCTTTGCAATGCTCCCGCAACTTTTCAAAGGCTAATGGATCATGTATATAAAGAAATTGCATGGAAATTTGTAGTTGTTTACTTAGATGATACCATTGTTTATTCTAGAACATTTGATGAACATTTAACTCATTTAAGAAATGTTATAGAATAGGTTTTAATTTTGGTAGAAATTAGTTAAGAAATTAGAACTCACGGAGTTCGTTCTTAAAGGGGAGAGAAATGTTATAGAATAGGTTTTAATTTTGGTAGAAATTAGTTAAGAAATTAGAACTAAATAAGGAAAATTTTGTAATAACTGTATTTAGTAATAGTGATATGCGAAATTGATGTGCAATGACACTCAATAATGCTTAGCGACGCTTAATGACACTTAGTGACGCTTAATGATGCTTAGCGACGCTTAACGATGCTTAGCGACGCTTAGCTCAATAGATATATAAACTCACCTTATTTCCCTTAGTTTTAGATAGATCCAGATATTGTATTTTATCTTTACCTTTATATTTATTATCCTCTCTTATTATTAATAAACTCTTGGGATTTCTAAGGAACAGACACCTTGGAATAGCCCTCTTGTTAAATTAATAAACTGTCTATTATCTCTTGTGGTTTTATATCGAACTGCCTTAGAGAAGTGTGTAGTTTCTTACAGACATAAAAGAAACTATACTTCCCTCTTGTACACCGCTTCACGCCCAAAGTAAGAGATCTCAGGAGCCATGTGATTGTTACTTTATCGGAATTAAAGAAGGCTTCTGGTACTGTAACAATACGAAATGACTATGAAACTGGCAATTCTAGCAACAACGAAACATTCATAAGCACCTAAGGTAAACAAAAAGGTTAGCTAACAAAAAAACAATAATGATATGAAAATCATTATTTATATATCCTGTGATTGTTATATTACACAAAAACACAGGTACAAAAAATTTATTATACCCTACAGGTCCATCTATATTAACTCTTATTATTATTATACATTATATTTTATATTTATTAAATATAAATTTTTAATTAAAATTACATATTTTATTATGGAAAATTATAGATAGCGACTCATCGCTATGGTGACCCCATATGATTAGCCAATCATATTTAAGATTAGTGATCATATATTAGTTTGTCTCTAGAGTAGATTTGGATTTAGATTAATCTATAGGTATTTTTTAGATAAGTAAAATTTTTTTATTATTATTATTTTTTTTTTACTTTACGGGTACTTCTTCCTTTTTTTTAGTTGCTTCTTTTCTTGGAGTAGTTGTTTTTGGAGTCATCATTCTTGGAGTCATCGTTCTTGAAGTTGTTGTTCTTGGAAACATTGTTCTTGGAGTCGTCATTTTTGAAGTCGTTGTTTTTAAAGTTGTCGTTCTTGGAATCATAGTTTTTAAAGTTGTCATTCTTGGAGTCGTCATTTTTGAAATCGTCATTCTTGAAATTGTCATTTTTGGAGTTGTCGTTTTTGGAATCGTAGTGGGAGTTAAGACCTTTGTCAGTTTAAAGGTTTTTTTACTAGTTAGTTTTTTGTTTTTTGTTACTGGTACTAACTTCTCTCTTTTTTTAGGTATTTCTTTTTTTGGAGTCATGGTTCTTGAAATTATTTTTCGAGCTGCCATTCTTGGAATCGTCGTAATAGGAGTTGAGACCTTTGTTGTTTTTTTTTTTACTAGTTTGTTTTTTTTGTTACGGGTACTACTTTTTCTTTTTTTTTAGGTGCTTCTTTTCTTGGAGTTGTAGTAGTAGTGGAAGTTGAAATCTTCGTTTAAGTAGTTTTTTTTTTTTACTAGTTTGTTTTTTTTGTTACAGGTACTAACTTCTCTCTTTTTTTAGATGCTTCCTTTCTTGAAGTTGTCGTTTTTGGAGTCATCGTTTTTGGAGTCGTCATTTTTGGAGTCATTGTTCTTGAAATTATTGTTCTTGGAGTTGTTCTTGGAGTATCATTTTTGGGAGGAAGTGGGTGCTTTTTGAAGGTTTCATTTTGGCTTTATAGAAAATCAGTCAATCTGTTATAGATGTGTGGGGCTTGGCAAAGTATTTTTTTAGATTAGATTTTTTTTTATATAAATAAAGTGCGAAGTTGGTACCGGATAATATTTGTATATGTATCGTTATGTATCATTATGTATTATTGGTTTTTTTTTAAAAAAAAATAAAAAAATTTCAGGTGGTACCCGGTAGTGATAAATAGATAGTTTCACTCTTTTCTTTTCTTTTTTTTTTTTTTAATTTGTAGTTTCGTTATGTGATATTTTTAAATAATCGATCGATCAAAATCGGTCCTGTGAGTCACATGTTCGGCCAATTTGCAAAAAGCAAATCAGTCATCACGTGACTCATATAATCGATTTTGATTGGTCAATCACAGGGTCACCATATATATTACATTATTATATAGTATTATTTTTATATTATTACAAATATTTTAAATTATTTTGGGTATTTCGTCGCATCTAATTCTATTACTATATATAAAAAACTAGCTCTAATACTTATTTTTGCTCATCTCACAATTAGCTATTATCTTCATTTCTTTGTTTTAACTATTATCTTCACTTTGGCTATTTTTTGTTTTGGCTATAATCTTTGTTTTACTTTTTTTTCTAAATGCTTTCTAAAAATAGTAGAAAAATAAAAAAAATAAAAAAACATTTTTTAGAATTGTTAGTATTCTCGCAAATTGTCAAAGAAATCTAGTATGTTCTTGCAAAGTGCTAAAAAAGTTAAAATTAGTGCTTTTGTAAAGTGCTAAAAAAGTTGCAAAGTGCTAAAAAAGTCAAAAATAAATTAAAAATTAAAAAATAAGTAAAAGAAAACAAACAAAAAAACAAAGGATTTTGATAAATTTAGCAGGTTGCGATATCGCAGGTTAATATTTAAAAAAAAATTAAAATGGTTATTAGTTAGGGTTAGGGTCCGAACTAGTATTAATCTTAGGTTAGAGAGTGCATATATATGTGCAAAATTAAGTACTAAAAACTTTTAATTAAAAACCCAAGACTAGTTTAAATAATGAAATTTCAAGTTATTTAAAATTTTTGATGTTTTTTGTAATTTTTCCAAATTTTTCGTTCATTTTGTTATACAAGATCCTGTAATCTAATTGGTCAATCATATTAACCTGCGATATAGCAACCTGTAATATTTAACAACCTCCAAAACAAAAATGTAAGCAAACTAAATAAAAAAAATAAAAAAAGCCCCAAATCGCTATTTTTCTAAAGTAAGAGTTCATATTTTTGCAAATTCAAAAATTGTAAAAGCTGGGTTAATGTTTTTGCAAAATGCTAAAAAGTTGCAAAATGCTGAAAAAGTCTAGGTTGGTTTTTCTTAAAGTACTAGGAAGTAAGGGTTCTGTTCTTGCAAAATACTAAAATAAAATAAATTAATAAAACAAATTTAAAAAAAAAACAAAAAACAAAAACAAAAAATGCCAAACAAAAAAATAAAAAGCTCTAACTAAATCTTTATTTCTTTAAAAAAGCATTCTTGAAAATTTAGAAATTGCTAAAGAAATCAGTCATGTGTTCTTGCAAAGTATTAGAAGTTTGGGTTAGCTTGCAAAGTCAAATTGGTGTTTTTGCAAGGTTTCAAAAAGTTGTTTGTTTCTTGCAAAGGAGGATTCCGGTTATCTCTCATATAGGTTATAACTGGATTTTGGCCAATTTTAATCTTATTTGCTAAAAATGACAAATAACAAAACTATATTTATTTAAATAACTTCTGATCTAGTAATTAGAATTAAATGTGTTTTTTTTTGTTAGATGCACTTCACTAAAGTGTGTTTATATACAGTTATTTGTATAACATATAAATTAAACCAATATTAATAAAAACAAAATTAAATTTTAATTTATATTAGGGTTAGGGTAAAGGCCTGAAATGGGTTAGAGCGGTGTTAGGGCTTATTTTATACTAAAATTTTTTTTTCTTAGTTGTTAAAATATAGTTTCATAAGCAAAATTTAAAGATATAATTAAAATTTAATATTTTGCTTTGTTTTTGTTGTACAAAAATTGATTGGCAGCTTGCATTTTTCTATTATATTTTGTGTAACTGTGTTTAAACACACTGTGTACAAATAGAAATTCTCTTAAAAAAATTAAAAAAAATAAAAAAACAGAACAAAACAAAATCAAACAAAATAAAAACAAAAAACAAAATGAAAACAAAAAGGTAAAAAAACAAAATAGAAAATCTAATAATAAACAAAAAATCTAATTTGATCTTGTAGTACAAAATTTGTATATTATACAAGATTTCGAAAATATTAGTCCAACGTGTTTTAGGTTATAGATCTACTAATCCAGCTTGGTTTCCTAGTCCTAAAATATTTTCTTAAAATATTTCAAAAGTGTGATCAAAATATTTCAAACTACTTTTGAATATTTTGAAACTATTTTCAAAATATTTTGAAAATTTAATATTTTGAAGTATTTTGAAATATATTATAAAATATTTTAATTATATTATGGTTTGAAAGAACTTATATAAAATTATGCTATGATAAATTTACTAATGATATTTATAAACTTTGAACTAAACAATAAACTAAACTTTGTTATATTCAAGTTTAGTTTGAATTCAAAAATTTTAAGTTTATGTTTAGATCAAATTCAAAAATTAAAGTTCAGTTCATGTTTAGTTTAAATTCAATTAAACTAAACTGAACTTTTTTGAACATAAACTAAACTTCAAAACCCTAGTCATACATTTTGGCTATCTATTCTTTAAACTGTAATCCAGACAAATTTTAAATAAAATAAAAATTATTAAGAATATGGGGTATGCTTTATTTATAGAATATTATTTTTAAAATATATTTTATAAACTTTATTATAAAAATTTTTTAAAATTATTAATAAACTTTAAAGCAATAAAAGTTTAAAGTTTTTATTTTAAAATTTTTACTATAAAATTTTTCTTTAGATTTCTTAAATTTTATATATTTTAGTCTAAAAAAAAATTTTTTATTTTTAATGCAAGTTCTAATTTTTACAAGTAAATTACAAAAGTTGCAAAAATAAAAGTTGTAATCCTTTTTATAAACTACAACATTCTATTAAAACAAAGAGCTAAAGCCAATATTTATAGAGTTCGCCAAGAATAAGTAAAAAATTTTTTGGTTAAAAATTTTTTAAAATTTTTTTATTTTTACTTATTAGCAACTTAAACTTTTGTTCTTATAATATAAAATTAAATACTACAATGATATAATCCTTATTTTCATATATTATCAAAAAAAATTTTAATTAAATATTTTAAATTTTAAAAAATATAGATTATAAGTATATTTATAGCAATTTTTCAGGCAAATTTGCCTGGATTTGCTTATAGTTTAAGGGATAGCATTTTTTGATCTTATTAATATTTAAAATATCCAAATGTTCAAGATTGTTCAAAGCTTGTTCAGGTTAAAAATATATAATTATATATTTGTTAGATACTAAATATATTTTATTTAAAATTAAAATAGATTATTTTAATAAAATTTTAAGTAATTTTACTTTATTTAATTGTTCAAAATTGTTCAAAATTATTCAAATTACTGTTCTATAACAATAATGCTCTAGAGTACTACAACTATATGAATACTTCTATTGCATATACAGGTTTTTTAATCTCAATCAAGTACATTTTTTTTTCTCTTCAAAATATGGGTATTTCAGTTTATTACTATTAAATTTAATCATTATATCATTACTTACCAAATCAACAAAATTACTAAAACAATACTTGTTAAAACCATCCACACAATATTATATTATTACTTAGAGTAGTAATATATATCATGTAATATCTTTTTTTTATACTTTCTACTCCTCTTTTCTCTATATAAAAGAAATTTGATTGGCTATCATAGATTTATATATTTAATATAAAATATTAGAGATCTCTTTCTTTTCTAAAATACTATATAATATCTATCACTACCTTTACCAAATCAGAAGGATCATCAAAACAAGAACTGTTAAAACAATCCATAATATGCTTATTATATTAAAGGTCTAACTTGTTTAAAAAATAAATATTCAAATATTCATTTGCTTAATCTTTTAGAATTTAAATATTTATTCAAAATTTTGAATAATTATTCAAATATTCACAATATTTACTAAATATTCATTGAATATTAAATCTATTTCAATTTTAAAAATCATATAACTATCTTTTTCAAATTAGTCAATAAAATTGCAAGTAAGTTAATAAAAAAATAAAATAAAATTATAAAATGAAAAAATTTAAACAGCACCTTTGTGCATTTTGTGCCCCTAATGTACTAATAATTAATTTTGTCTAAAGTTAGATTAGGGTTAAGATTAGAATCAAGATTAGTACAAAATTGTAAGAGAAACATTTTTTGTTAAAAGTGCAACAGGAGTTACCTTAGTAAAATTTTAAGATATAAAAATAGGGGGCACAAAGTGTACAGGGCACTGTCTAGTCCAGTCCTTATAAATTTTTTTTAAGGTAAGGTTGTGCCTTGAAGATTTTTTTTTTTATTAAGTATATATTTGTATATATTATGCAATATAATATTATACTATGTTTTAAGTGCTACAGACTCAGACATTCTTGACTATCTGTGACCTAAACCTACCAGAGCTTTCCATACCCCATCTTCTGTACAACCTGGATTTTTGGACTACTCTCTATTTTGTTACTTGGCTATTTACTATATTTCTCGCTTCTCTCATATTGCCGATCCTATACTTCCAAGTAGGTGCAGAGACCTTGCTCAGACGATCATAACCTTAGTGTCCTGAGATTACCCACATAGTACCTGTAGTGCTGCTGCCGCCAGGTTCATATCTCAAACCATCTCTTAAATGCTACCATAACCTAGCCCATATCTCAAGCCACTACCTTCCCACAGATGGTAGGCGAAGCTATGCTTTACCCACTACTTTCAGTAATCTAGTAATATATATATTCCTTATAAATTATATATATATATATATTCAATAAATATTTAATGAATATATTTAGTAAAATTTTTAAATATTCAATATTCATTTGGTGAAAAAATTATATATGTGAATATTCAAATATCGATTCAGACCTTTACATTATATTATTACTCCATCAATTTCAAACAATCAATACAATACATGCTCTATCACTACCATATAGTTCCAAAAATAAGCTACATCCAAAAATAAGTATTCGGATGTAATTTTTTATATAATTTGTACAAAGCGAAAAATAGTTAAAAAAATTACCTTGTATGAGGCACTATGCAAAATGAGCACATATTATTGCAGCCTCTGATGATAGAAAAAAAGTGTGGTTTTTTTTTTTTTAATAACAAAACAACTTGTACAATGCAGTTTAAATTCTATACAAACCGCATAATACTTAAAAGAAGCGCCTTGATGCAATCTAACAGGCATTATATCAAGCATAAGTTTCATTGGCTGATAACATAACATTAGCAACACCTTGAGAAGTTTGAACAGCCAATGATAATAAATGAGGAATTGAGCGATAAGCATCAGGACCACAAACAATATCAACCATTTTATCAGCATCGAGCAGTTTTTTTTTAAACGTTCTGCCATGCACTATTGAATAAAAATATTATTATGAAAATTAAGATAAAGATATTTATTATTTTTAGTAAGAATAGAACTTACACCCAATACACCAATTAACGGTCTTTGACCTTTTTTCATATTTTTTAATGCATTTAATCGATGCCAAATTTTATTTTCAGCTTTATCCCTAATAGCACACTAAATAAATAAACTAAGTCAGGAAAAAAATAAGTTAAAAAAAAAAGGACTTATTTTTTAGAAAAATTTTACCACCGTAACTAAAAATATAATATCAGTATCTTCTAAACGATCAGTTTTTTGGTATCCATTATTGACATTAAAGTTTCAGTATCATTAACGTTCATCTGACATCCATAAACTTCTATAAAATATTTTGTATTTATTCCTAATGTTTAATATCATTATTTAAATAAGGAATTTGGTCAGCTATTTCTATTCTTAATAATTCATTATTTTTTTTTTATATGTATCATTCTGCGCTTTAGATGCTGAGGTTATTTTTAGGAACTCCTTAAAAGATGTTTTATTATCAAATATTAAATATTGCTTTGATTTTTGAGATTTGGATGGAGGAAGTGTAGATAAAGTTTTCTGATAAGCGCAAGCTAAGTTGAAAAGAAATTTATTATGGACTAGATAATTTCAGCCAATCCGATGAAACATTTGAGATATTTGTATTGAAAAACTCTGATCATTAAATTTTCTAATTATTTTTCTGAATTTTCTGCAAGATAAATTTACAATAAACTCATAAATGCCAAACGTAAAAATTAATATGTAATGAAAAGAAATTTTAAGTTCGACAGATATATATTATTTACTTATTTATTAATATTAACATATTTCTTTTTGATACGTAAGAATACATGCATATATAATAATGTATATTACTTTTTTTTTTATTAATAATATTAGTAGTATCTTAGTAGTATCGTTGTAGTAAGTATCGTTATAATATCGTATTGTTATAGTCGTTATAGTGTAGTATCGTTGTAGTATCGTTGTAGTATCGTTGTAGTATCGTTATAGTGTTGATATAGTATCGTGTTATACGAGATAAGCCTAAGTGGTCTCACTAATTATACCAATAGATTTTTCATAGTTTGGCGGTGAATCCATAAAAAATTGATCTTGTTGAGAATTACCGAAATTATTAAAATTATTATATTGAGTCAATGGACTATTAATGAATTCTCCTTCATTATATGTTGGTAAATCATCGGCACATATACACGAAAGTATAGTAATCGGTATTTCAACTTCAAATTTATTCTTTTTACTTCTAGAACAACCAACAATTGGAGTCATTACTGTGAAAGTAAATTTTAATTTATGTGATATAATTATTCCAGAAGATTTACACGAATAATGAATTGGACCGTAACATCCTGGTATTTTAGGTGAGATATGATAATAAGTATTTCCATCTTCGTCAAAATCTATGGGAATATCTGGGTCGTCAGTTCGAAATTGATATACATCAAAAGATTGTAATTCAGTGACTTTTTGTCCATTAGATTTATAAGTTGATTCTTCAATTATTTTTAAGTGAACTCCAATCCCTATAAAAACTCGATACACGGAAATGCATGTATAAATACGAAATTGTATGCGGGTAAGCACGGGTTTCATAATCACTGCACGGAAATTGCACGGAAACTGATCATCCAAAAAATTTAATACACGTTATCGCACGAGAAATCGAAATCCGTGCACTATCGTGCATAGTATTATATCCATATATTGACGTGTATTAATCTTAATGATCACATAATTTCCGTGCACTAACGTGTACAATCGTTAAGATTCTTAACGATCATAATTCCGTGCATTAACGTGATGATCGTTAAGATTCTTAATGATTATAAATTCCGTGCATTGACGCGCACAAAAACATTCATTTTGTTTTGTTGTTTTTTTTTTTGTTTTTTTTTTTGCACTTAACAATAATAATTTCCGTGTATTGACGCGCACAAATTACATTTGATTTGTAAGCAAATAAATATTTGCTTTTTTTTTTTTTGTTTACTCTTATAATTTTTATTATTTTCTTTTATTTTTTATAATTTTTTTTTACAACTCATTAATTTTTATATAATTTTTTTAGTTATTGTCATTGATTTTAAACCATCCTTTAGAGTTATTGCCTTGGAAGTTGCTCTTTTGGAATAACGATCATTTTTGGTATATGTTTTTTCATCATTTTTGGTGGTATCGTTGCTTTATTTTTTTTTTTACTATTATTTTTTCTTTTTTTTTTATTACTTTCTGTATATTATTGCATTTTAGTATCTCCGTTACTGCCATTGGAGTTGCCACAATCGGAGTTGTCCCTATTGGAGTTATTTCTAGAGTAGTCATTTCGAATTTTTTTTAAACCTTTCTTTTGGTATTATTACTTTGTTTTTTTCAATATTATTATTTGCTGGGTTATTTTTAAAGTTGGTAGTTTTAGTAATTAGAAGTATTTTCTTATTCGATATGTAAATTATTAAATTAAAGAATTTGTATTATAAAATTTAATTAATAAAATAATTAAAATTAGTTAATAAAATACAAAATTTAGTTAATAAAACTTATAAAATTTAGTTAATAAAATTATAAAATTTAGTTAATAAAATAATGCATATACGACGATATATGTTATTATGTATATGTGTATGGATATATGCTATTATATATTACCTGCACGTAAATATGCACGAGACAATGCACGAGAAAACACTTAAAATTGCACGTTAGTACGTGCACCGTTGCACGGAATCCGCGCCCTTTTACGTGCTGTAAACGTACTTTCCCATACATTGTCTCGTATAGATTTACGTGCAGGTTCGTGTGGTTCCATATCCAAACTTTCTCGTGTATTGCAGTATAATTCCGTGCTGCAATTTGTTATAGGGCGCAAAAACACTTATATTTTGAACTCGATGGCTAAACTTTAAATAAACTTGCATTGATTCACCGAGTAAATATGCTTTTTTTGATACATTTATTTCATAACATAACATTTCTCTCCAAGCACTCGTATAAAATATTCCTTCAGCATTTCTTTCAACATGAAAATTTAATTGTAATCCAGGACGTATAGCACGTGCGGTAATTTTATAGGTAACTTTACCACGATCAGCTTTTATTGTTTCGGGCAAATCTCCGGGTATGTATAATTCGAAATCGTAAACATGAGTACCAGCATCCAATAATTGTGAATTCAAAGAATTAAAAAATCTTTGATTTGATCCATTTGAAGAATTTAGAAATGTCCAATTATGAGATATGACTTCTTGTTCTTCACACAGATTATTTCCTTTAGAGCCTGAACCTAACAAAGAATAACAAAGGTATGAACGTTAATAAAGACCGTTTAAATTAAAGGGAAAATCGTTTTGAAAACCAAAAAAAGAAAAAAAAAAAGCCGAACAAAAACATACCAACATAAATTTTTCCCTCTGGCCAAAAAGTTATTATTTTACCAACAAATTTCATTTCTAGTTTCTTTATTTTTGTAGGCTTATTCAAATTTAAAATCAATTTACCCCTCAAGAAACAACCTACAGATTCTTGTGGAATTCCTCTAAGAGATAAAATTGGTTCCACTAATTCTAATTGTAAATTATTTGTTGAAGGTGGAATAATTCCATTGAGACTTATCAATGATTTTAATTTGCTTTTTTTATCATAATGTATATGATGATGTAACGAAGAAGGTGTTGATAAAACGCTAGACGACATTCTTATTAGTAAAAAAAAAAAAACGGTAAAGATAGGGTGTATAAATACAAAAAAATTAAGAAATATTAAAAAAATTAAATAATATTTCAAATATATTTGGTGTGTTTTGATAATCTTAAGTAGTACGATGTTCGACAAAACAAATATTTACCCTAAATAATTTTAATTAAAAAGAAACCGCCATTTATTTTATTTATGTGATAACTTTACCTCTCTCGAATATTTGTGCTGCATTTTGAGTTCTTTTTGGTTAGATTTATCATCTTTTTTAGCGAAAAAATTAGCTAAAAAAGGGAAGTTATGCATCACGAATTTGAAATCGACCTCTATCTTGATCCCGATCTTTCTTGATCTTAATCTTATTTCACTCCGTTTTACTCTGCTACAACAGTCGTATTTATAAGAAAAAAAAAAATTACTCTTATGATTATTCCTTTTAACTGTGTAACGAATATAATAGATATGATTTTGTTTTTTTTTTTTTTTACGCAAATTCATCATTCAAAAAATACCAGTTTTTACTAGGGATGTTATCCTGCTCCAACCGGTTAGCTTGTGCTTAAAACCGGTTGGAACTCTGTTCGGAGCACATTTAAATAAAAACCGATTTTTTGAACTCGGTTTATATAAGTGCATTAATAATTATGCTTGCATAAGCAGTTTAATAAAACCTGCTATCGCTTTACCTGCTTTTTTTTTTTTGTTTTTTTTTTGGCGATCATATCGTCATTACTTTTTTTTTCTTTAAGCTATTATTTTTTTTTTCTTTTGGCGATCATATCGCTATTACTTTTTTTTTTCTTTTGGCGATCATTCATATCGCAATTACTTTTTATTAAAGCAAATACATTTAAAATATATAAATTTTTGCATTATAATGTTATTGCATCTATTCGCTGTTATTTTTTTTATCCAATTTATTAATCTTCATTACAGTCAATAATACCCGCTTCATACCAAGTCTTTAAGCAGAGACTTGCGGAGGCATTTTCTTCAGACAACCTGTTACGTATTGGGTTGATTGTATTTTTTGCTTTCGAAAACATTTCTTCGCTCGGACGCTTGTTGCTTGCACGACCAAATAGTCTCTTGCCATTCTCGAGAGCCCAGAATAACGTATATTGGCAGATTGTGTTTTCCAGAATTCCAAGGGGTTACAATTTTCTTCAACGGCCGTAAGGTATTCATCAAGAACATTTGAAGTAGTGTTTAAACTTTCATTACGATATTTTCTAAAGTAATTTCTTGGAGAATCATTAGTATCTTCAGTAATAGATAAGCCAGGTTCTTTATATTGCTCATAAATACTATACAGTAGCTCACGCACAATTATTGCCGTTTCACTATCGAAAGAAGATAATTTCATGTTTGGGTCTAATGCAACTGACACACTACAACAAGTTTAAAGAACAGTCCAGTAATCGTTAAGTTTTTTATACATTCGTTGTGCAATTTGATTATTTATTTGAATTTCACTATCCAATGCATCGTGTAAAATATTTAAAATTGTAGGAAATATCATGTGTAAATCCCCCATCGTTGGACGAGTTGATGACGATAAAATTAGTATTGCTCTTGCCATAGGCTCGAGTAACAAAACAATAGCCTAAAAATAACAAATAAGTCAATTAATTTTATTATATCATATTTGAAAATGTGCTAACAAAAATACTAACCTCAATTTCATGCCATTCAGTTTTACTTAGATACCGCTCTCTTAAAGCAGGGTTATCTTCAACAAGGTCATCAGTCATTTGACGAATTCGGAACATCTTTTCAATCATATTATATGTGCTGTTCCATCTTGTCGATATGTCCAAGTCAGGTACGAGAAAAGGCCTTCTGTTTGCTTGAAAGACCTTTTTAAGATCTTCAAACAATGGTTGGGATTTGCGTATGTAACTTACAAAGTTTCGCAACTTCACGATTGAATTGACTACAACTTTCATACCCTCAAAAACTGCAAGATTCAACACATGAGCTGCACAACGGACATGTTCAAAGTCATTGTTACCATGTTTATAACGAAGCTTTTCGCGGAATAAACGTCCAAATACCTCCATATTAGATGCATTGTCGGTGGTTGCAGAAACAATTCGAGAGCCTATGTTATAAAACGAAATTGCCTCCAAGATTTTTTCATTTATATAGTTACCGGTATGTCGTTCGTGAAGTGGTATCATATCTAATAAAATTCGTTTCATAGTCCAGGTTTCGTCGATCCAATGAAGAGTAATTGCAAGAAATCCAAGGTTGGTGCAAGAGGTCCAAGCATCCGTTGTAATCGCAAATTTTTGCTGATTTGTGTTAAAAAAGTCTTGAAGTTCATTTTGCTTATCATTATATAGATTTAAAATGCTTCGTGAAATATATTGTCTTGATGGAAGAAAATATCGTGGGGTTAATTGATTAATGAATTGTCGAAAATCATTATTTTCAACAAGAGAAAAAGCCTGCTGGTCTGTGATAATCCATTTTAGAAGATACTGATTGATTTGTAAGATCTTATCAGCACTGTAAGGTTCAACATTTGCTTTAACGGCTACCATAATTTCATTCCACTTCTCTAAATGGTTATTTTTAAAATGGGATTTAATAGTAGAGAGACCCGTTTCCAATGAATAGGCTTTATTGCAAAGGTTGCAATGTCGTTTATCACTGACTTCAGTAAGTTCGTTCCAGAAAGGGTCTTTTTTTACTCGCTTTGGAGGATGGTTTGTTACTATAAGCGTTCCAGGTTCAAGTGCATTTTGAGATATTGAACCTGAAGAGGTAGGTTCAATTGAATGGATAAGCTCTTCAAATGTATTGTCTTCGTCCATCGAATAGTGAAATTCAAGTAAAAAAAATATGTAAAAAAAAAGAAATCGCATATTTATATTATTTATTAAAAAAAAATTAAAAATGACTAATTGTCGTCACATTAAATTAACTTTTAATTAAAAAATTAAAGTCAAAGTAAATTGATTTTGTTCGTTATAAGATAGAAATTTTTTATTCGTCATATCATGCCACATTAAATTAAAAAAAAAAAAGTCAAAGAAATTTGATTTTTTCGTCATGAGTTAGTAATTATTTATTCGTCATAATGATAGTCTAAATTAATATTGCTCAACCGATCTATCAAACTCGTTTGGAGCATGATTTAATAATAAAAATCATGTAACCACAAAAACTCGAGTTCCATTGGGTTCGGTTCCAAGCAGGGTCGAACTGAGTTTTGGCAAGCAGGATAACATCCCTAGTTTTTACCATGATTGCCTTAGTTCAAAAAATGCTTATACATATTATTTATGCTTATTTTTTCAAAAAAAAAAAGTTTCGATCTTGTTTTGAAAACCTGGTGTTCTGACCTTTCTTATTCTGATTCCCGATTCTGAATCGTTAGTTTATAATTCCTTATTATTTAAAATTATTATATTTCTGTTTTTAAAGTACTGTATATAAATGAATAAAAATAATAAAAATAAATAAATAAAAGTCTAAAGAAAAAAAATTACTCCGCTTATAGATCCGGTTTGATTTTTTTATCAAATGTAAATTTTATACACGAAACCTTTTGAGTTATTAATAAGATCTAACCATTTTTAGAATACAAGCATTTCACACCTAAATTTTTGATCACCTTCCTAATATGCATTTTATTAAACTATACCATAAAGAGTTATATCTTAAAATCTATATATTTCTAAAACTAGAAAACGAACACGAATACGAACAAATTGAATTACCATTATTATATTGTGTGATCATATTAACGATCATATTTGAACAATAATATAATTGTAAATAATTGTAAAAAAAAACAAAAAAAAAAGATAATTAGCTTATCGTTCGATCTACTCGAAAAACTTTTTTTTTTTTAATTCTATAAATAATTTGCATCGTTGTCAATCAAAACGTGCTATAGTGCAGTAGTGAGATTTAATTATTTAATTTTAATATGATATTACAGTATTTATTATACTGAGTAAGTTGTTACAAATAACATGTTAAATTTAATTATACATACCAATTTTTTTATTCTCACTATAGCATGTTTTGATTGACAACATCCTATTTGATCTATCAAATTCAAATAAAACTATTTATTGTAAAATATCTTATTGATTAAAGATATTTATTGAAAATATCTTATTGATGAGTATTTTATTATAAAAAATTATAAAATAAAGAAAACGATTTTCTTTTTTTTAATTAATCATAATAATTTCTCTTTCTGAAATACATTATTATGCAAGATAATATCTACAAAATCATACATCTTTTTAATTACTATGTTTATGAACAATATCAAAGAATCTATTTTCCTTATCTCATAATAAATAATTATGTTTGCTTGTTATATTAGATTATTGTATCTAATAATATTAGTCTTGTACAATCTTTCTAAATAATTAATAGCGACAATAATAATAATAAATCATTAATAATTTGTAGTAAAAAAAAAATTAAATAGTGAAACTTTGTAAAAAAAATAAATATGTTATTTTATAATAATAAGCCATTCCTGTAATAAATTACCAAATTCTTTTTGTTAATTGAGTTTAGTAAAAAATCTTTTAATATTTAAATACAAATACTAAACTATAAAAAGCTCTAAAAAACTAAATCTTAATACCTATTTATTCCAATCTTTAAGAAATTTTTAACATTAAAATTATGTCTTCTATATTTATTGCTTTTTGCTTTATTAAGACCATCAGCAAAAATAACAAATTTGTAACTGAATTTGCATTATACTATGTTATTAATAATGAGTTTAGAAAAGTCACCTACAAAGGCTTTACTACAAATGCTAACTTGTTAATATTGATTTTGAAAAAATTTGATTGTATATATTATAGAAAGATATATCTATTATAAAATTATTGAATATATAAGTTTGATTCTATTTTAAAATCCCAAAAGCCATTTTTTTGAAATACCATAATAATGACTATAGGGCTCTTAAAAGTAGAAACATGAAAATTTAGCTGATTATAAGTTTTAAGAAAATTCAGCAAAAACTATTTTTTACAAAAAATCAAACCAATTTAAAAATAGTTTATTCATGATAAGCAAACCTGTTTAAACAGAATTATTAGATCTGTAAATCTTTTAGAATTTGAATTAGAGTATAGTAAATCTTAGTAAATCTATTTTTAGATTATGCCATTAAAAGCTTTTAACTATTGTATCGCAAAAATTTATTAAGTGATTAGACTTTATTATTAAGTAAAAAAATTGGGCTTTAAATTTTATATTTAATTAAGGGTAATAACAGATATTACGTAATATCCTGAGGAGGGGGTCTCTGATTATCTTACGTTAAATATATAAATTTATAGCAGCCAATCAAATTTTTCTTATGTAGGGAGAAGAGGGGTAGAGGGTATAGTAAAAAAATATTACGTAATATCTGTTATTACCCTAATCAAACAGGTAAATTTTCAAAAAATTGACAAATTTTCTGGTTTCTACTTTTGATGGCCCATATTAGCTACTATTATAGCTAATATTAGCTAACTATATTACTAGAAAAATGGAAACTATTTAAAGTCCAAAGGACAAATATAAAATGCCATATCTGATCTAGCCAATAAGTATCAGTTTTATTGTTTTGATTGTTTTTATGTTATACCTAATCTAGCCAATCAGGATTCAGAATTTGTTAACACATGGACATCGGGTGTACTATTGCTTTACCTGTAAGTGTCCTTCGAACAATTATTATATTTTTTTTGATAATCTATATTTTGTGATTTTTGAATAAAGTTTTAAGTTCTATATCAATAAATTTTTAACCAGTTTGACCTGTTCCTTATTTTGTCTTAAAATCAGTCTGATTCAAACTGTTTCTATTTTATCTTCTTGTAATGCTCTAGACCTTTTTTTTATTATTATACTTTGCTTTAGCTATAACAAATTCTTACAAATCTAATAAAAATATAAATTGTTAAAGTTTTATGTTATTAAAAAACTTTATAATACTATAACCAGCCAAAAAGCTATAGATTTTGATGTTATTATATCATATACAAATGAAAATAGGTGTTACAATTTATATCAAAATTATTTAAAGAAAACTATACTCTTTGCAATAAAAGATTTAAGTTTAGTTTTTAAAGCAAAATATTTTATATAGTCAGACCTTTATAAATATAATCTTTATAAATGCAATACCTTTCTAAATGCATGTTTTTGTCTTAAGAACATATTAGATATTAGCTAAGATCAGTTTACTATAGAGCCCACTCCCTTACTTTTTCCTGAGAAATTTAGTTATTCTAATTGATTATATGTATATATTTAGATCTAAAATATTGTCTACTTCCCTTTTACTTTACGATATTAGCTTATATCTGACAGTTCCCTTATCTATAAGAAATTATTAGTGCTAAATGCACATTTTATATTCTGTAAATGCATGTTCTCTCAAAAAATTTTCTATATCAATTTACCTTTCTAAATGTATATAGCCAATCAAATTTTAGTATTTAAGATATGTTACTATAATTTTTAGTACAAGATACCAAGTCTGAAATGCATAATTTAAATTTTTTTTAATTGCAAAAAATCGCATCATACTAGGTACTTTGTACTAAAATTTATAGTATAGTTGCCTCTTTCTAATCTGAACCTCTCTAAACTGAACACTATTAAACTTTTTCTAAACTAAACAAAATCTCTTAGAATATTTGTAAATTTTATTATAAAGTTCGGATAAGCCATATATAACTTTTTAAAAACTGAACTTTTTCAAATTTTTACATAGTAAAAAAAAGCAGTCCTGGCAGTTCGGATTAGAGAAAGTTGACTATATATAGTTTTAGTAGAAGTTATACAAACTTGATAATCAAATTTTTAAAGCTACAATTTATTAGCTCACTCTAAATACAATATCTTTCTAAATGCATATTTTAGACTTGTTTGAATATATTATGTTTATGAAAATTTGACTATATAATTTTTTCAGAAATTGGATAGAATTATACAACCAATAAAGTACAATTATTAATTTTTTTTCAAATAGAAAATTGAAAGCATACAAAAAATATAATAATCAATTTCATTTAATTAAGAAACAATATATAACTATGAATTTTCAAGCTTTTAATATAAGAAGAAAATTTTTTTCTTTTGTTTTTATGTTGAATTTTTTAAATAACAAAGCTCCAACTATTGATTTCACTCTTTATTATTTCAAATCTAAAACTCCTTAAGCATATTTTAACAAATCTCTAACATGTTCTAGCAACCCTTTGCTACTTTCCAACAACATTCACTTATGCTCTAACAACCTTCTACTATGCTTCAGTACCTCTTTACTATTTACTTACAATCTTCTAACTTTTTTTTCAACTTTCTACTGAACAATCTACCAATAAAAAATAATTTTAGACTAAATTTTTCTTCTTTCTTTTTAAAATTACCACTAATTTCTTTGAGCTTTTATTAAAATACTTATCTTCTTTATATTTTTATGATTTTAAAAAGTCTATTATATATATATGGTACAAGAAGTCTATACTCAACATGTTTCAATTTTTAAATCACTATAATTTTTTGTACAAGAGATTTTTTAAAAAACTAACTAGTAACTTTGTAGAGCAATATTAGTTCTATATATTTGCCAAATATTTTTTTGAAAAATCTTCTCTATAAAAAGTTGATGCGTATTAAAGATTACTATTGTTTTATATTTAATTACTATGTGTTTTAATTTTAACTAACTTTAAAGTGCTATAACTTTTATAGTATGGTGACTTAGGGAAGTTGGTAAGTTGTCACCCTTAAGTGGCAGATCTAGAGTTCAAATCCCACTAGCGACGCTTTTGAAAAATAGACCTGTGTTCCGGTAACTGTATCTTGTCGATCGGTTGGGTACACTACCTGTAGTCCTTGGTTACTATCTTGAATGGGAGCTTTTGGGCGAAACTGTGTCTCATTCCACAGACAAATCCAAGGAACCGGAGAAACAGAAACCCATTTGGCAAGTCCCGAGTGGAGAAGTAGCTAGACTTTCGACGGTACCAGGGAAAAGGATCTTAGCGGTAACTGACCAGAAAACTGAACGGGCAAGAGCCCCTATAGCAAAGGGGCCCCAACCTGACCGCCGAAGTCGTACCGGAGGAAAAGGTCATGTGTTATAGAAGCATGAACCAAGGAAAGGGAGACCTTAGGCACCTAAAGCCTGGCAGACCAATCCTTCCGGGCCAACTAGATTGGTAGTCTGGGATAACTGGGGAAAAGGATCCAAAGAGTAACTGACCGGGTACTGGGGTCTAGTGAACTTCACAAGGGCAGTAGTAGGTAATGGTAGCGGTTGCAGGGTACCCCTGACTGCAAGTTGTTTGCCTCGGTGAAGGCGTAAGTTACCGAAAGTGTAGGTGAATACCTGTGGGGGACAGGTATCACTCTACCAGGTTTACCACAAGGGCAAATGCCCTCTAATAGGTGTTTGGCTAAAGCCTCAGGGTACTTTTAATAGTGAATTACTTGAAAGGGTATATTGGAAGGAACATTGAACATGGGTAGAAGCCAGAGAGTTTAAATAGGCAATCCTCTAGTTGGGTTGCAGATATGGCATCTAGTGTAGAACCTTCGGGCGGCTACTTAAATTAGACAACCAAAAGTTGTACGTGTGGCTAGTTGTACTCTTGTTATACGAATATAATATGTGGCACAGTGATATTGACTGGGCCAACCCATTTGGACCAATAAAGTGCTAGAGTACCTAAATGGTCACTTTAATATTAAAAAAAAAAAAGTGCTATAACTTTTATAAAGGCAACATTTTAAAAATCCGACTAGTAACTTTGTTCATTATGATAAGCTCTACAAATTTGCCAAATATTTTTTAAAAATATTGTCTCTACAAAAAGTTGATGCATTTTAAAGTTATGCTATTTTATTGTCTAGTATAGGCTTCTTGCACCATATTTATAATAAAGTTACTAATTAACTATTGCTATATTAAATATTAATAAACAATTTTGTTAAATTTACTATTATTTATTTTTTAAAATTTTTTATTTACATTATATTTCCACAATTTAAATTAAATTATATCTAAAAATATACTAAAAAAAATAATAAAAAAAAAATAAAAAATAAATAAAATAAAATAGAAAATAAAAATAAAAAGATTTCTAAGTTGATAATATAGTAGTCATGCTTTAAGATTACAAATTAAAAAGTTGTTAGTTCAAATCTTTTTAAAAATGAAATAAAAAAACTAGCTAATTAAAAAACTAAAATACTATAAGAAGACAGGAACCCAGAATATTTACAGAACCTCAAAGAACTTTAATATAATTTTAAATCTAAGTTTGTATAATTTTAGTAGTATTTTAGCCAAATAAATATATAAAATAGAGCAAATTTTAAAAATTTACTATATAAAAATGCAATATTTGATGAATTTTTATACAAAATTTTCTTTTTTAAAAACATTTAAATTATATTAAAGTTCTTCAGAGTCCTATATCTATATTATTGTTATCAAATATATAGCAGTAAAATAAAATATATTAGAACTTGATTTGGAATAACCAAAGTTATAAGATATAATAAAAGACTATATCTAATATGTTACTTTATAAACTTGTAGCAACACTTCTAAGATGCAGTCTGAACCAACAAGTATCCTGACCTATAGATTACTAGAGAGTCTTGCTAAAAAAATACTGGACCTTTGGGTGATCTAAAATTAAACAAGTTTTAGTAATAGCCTTGTAATGTAATAGAATTTCAGATATCTTTTATATAGATTAAAACTGATCTGCACAAATTTTAAGATTTTTACTATCTCTAAAATCAAGTAAATTTGCTAAAAATTCAATTATTACATTAAGTTTTTATAGTAATTTGCTAAAAATTAAATTATTACTATTATAGAACAAGTTTTAGTATTAGTTTCTTTAATGTATTATTTTAATTGGATTATTTTATTATCTTTTTTTTTTAACTAGCGGCCCTGCCTTTATTAACAAGAATTACATATATATGCACTAAGTTTACTTCTATATTACTATATACTTTAAACTTTTCTATATCTAATAAAGACTTATTCGACTTACAAAGCCCAGATACGACCTGCTATGATAGCTGTTTCCCTCTTTTTAAAGCCCTCAACTTACTGAGAGTTATTTAAACATCAATAGGCGGAGGCTGTTAGTCTTGATTATTTTATATATTATTTTATTATATTATTTTATATTATTAACTATATAGCTTAGTTAAAAGTACGAGTAACATGGTATATGCTCCGATTTTTGGAATTTATAAAAAAAGCTTATTTTTTTAAAACTTTAAAGCTATATAATTTTTGATTTACTGGTCCATTTTAAATGATTTTACTACCAAAATGTCCATCTCTTTAAGATGATTCCAACAAGCCCAAAATCATAAAAATCCAATTACAGGATCATGAGAAAATGCACTATCAAATAGATGATACACCTGAAATTGGTTTGATCTATGTTAAACCAATTTCAGATATGTCACCTATTTGATAGCACATTTTCTTATGACCCTGTAAATAGATTTTTATAATTTTTAGCTCATTGGAATCAGCTTAAAGAGACAAACAGTTTGGTAGTAAAATCATTTAAAATGGACTAGTAGATCAAAAAATTATTTAGCTTTAAAGTTTTGAAAAAATAAGCTATTTTTATAAATTCCAAAAATCGGAGCATATGGTTAACCATTTTTACCATTTCTACTATTTCTACCATTTCTACTATTTTTACCATTTCTGCTATTTATACCATTGTAACTAATAGCTGTAAAAGATATATAAACCCTAGTTTTCTATCTTTATTTATATTAAACTCAGATTCTCCTCCTCCTCCTTCTATCATTTAAAAATAGTTATATCTCTTGAATATTATTATCTAAAATAAAATATATTTTTGTACAATTAATTTACTCTTGTTATCTAATAAATATAATTTGAACCACTTTAGTAAAGTAATATTCCACTTCCATATGGCTTCATATCTTCTCTGACCCTTACAAGATCTCTGTCGCTGTGTACTGTATTGCAAGTACTATATTAAAGACTATAGTCGCTTGTAAAGTTGCATCAGTCTGGTCTGGTCTGGTCCGGTTCTTTTTCTGAGAGGACCGTTAATATAGTGTTTACGGTCCCAGTTCGGTCCGGTCCTTTAGTCCCATAACAGTCCTTAAATGATTACGTCAATCTTAATGCATAATATTTTATTGGCCCAAAATAGTGTAATTATTTACTATCAGATATAAACAAACATCATATGATCTACATTACACCCGATCAAGGAATTTGATTAGGTAATGCGAACATCACAGTTATGTTTACAAGAACCGGTCCAAGGACCAGTTCTTTAATGATCCCATGGTCCTTATCGGTCCTAGTTCGGGACTAGTCCTGAACCAGTCTTTTTCAGGACTGATGCATCCCTAGTCATTTGTAACATTATATTTAGATAGTGCTCTTAGATTTAGATGCTTTAAGAAAATTTGTTTAGCATATAAAAATATATTCTACTAGCATATTTACTTTTATATTTTTTGAAAATTTAAGAAAAAGAAATTTATATTTTGGTGCATTCTGCACTATAAAGGCCCCTAATCATAAGTATAAATATAATGATTAATTATTGATAATTATAGTTTTTTTTTTACGTATTTCAGTATTTATTATTAATAAAATCTTTGCTTCCAAATAGCTTGTATCATCTGTCTAATTTTTGTAATTGTCACTTTGTTGTTATCGCTTTGGTGTCATCACTTTATTATCGTCGCTTGGTGTTGTTGCTTCAGTGTTGTTGTTGTAGAGCTATCATTTCAGTGATTTTTGTTGCTTTCTTTACCGCTTACTTTACTACTATCTTGTTACTTGCTTAATTCTGCTTGCTTTGCTATTTGCTTAATAGTTGCTAATTTTGTTACTTGCTTTATGTCACTTTACTGCTTGCTTTATGTCACAATTTCATTAATTATACTATACTTTTAGTATCATTGTTTTGGTAATAGTATGAATTTGTTTTTACTATGATTTTGTCAACATGTTGTACTTAAATATTTCATTTGAATTTTGTTGTATGTTTTGCTATATTAGTATTAGTTATTTTTTCATTTGTCTGTGTGATTACAACGTATATTCTTTAGATAGCATAATGGTTAGAGTTAAGATTAGGGTTTGTAAGTTAGCAGATATTTTTAGATATTGTTTTTGGTATTCCAGCTTGTGAACTTTTACTAAAGTTTTTTTTCTAGAGTGTTTCTCAACTTTCTTGAAGTGTATAATGTTCCAGTTAGCTTTCTTGAAGCATATGATATTACCAGTTAGGGTAGTAACAAAAATCAGATAATTTTTTAGAGGAGAGAAGAAGGTAAAAAAAGTTGAAATTATATATAAGAACCTGACTATATATATATTAAAGAAAAGGAAGAGGGTAGATCTCTGATAAAAAATAATCAGGTAATTAATGATACAGTCCTTAGTGGCTGTATTTAGATATATGACTTGCTACTTTGGTATTTAGATTTTCTTACAAATGTTCTTTTGTTTCTGTTAAGTGCAACTTTTTTTTTATATTTTGTTTGGTTTGTACAGTTTTTGTCTTTCACTTTGCTGCATCATTGGTGTAGTTTGGTTTTTTTTGGTATTATTCATTATTTTCATTGTCATACTGTATATCATTGGTTATTCACAATGTTAGATATTTTATTTGCTACTTTTGATTTTGCTAGTAATAGGTATTGAATACTTCAAGTTCACTTTGCGCAAGAAAATTTTTATTTTTGAAAAGCTTCAGATTCCATTCTAACACTTTCATATTATTCAGCCCAATACATTTTTTTAGTTGGTTAGAGTTAAATAGATTAGATAAGTTTAATTTTATAGTTGTAACAGACTGTATTTATATGCATTGTATCATATACCGTATATTGCCAAAAATAAGCTACCTCCTAAAATAAGCTACCCCTAGTTTTGATCCAAAAACGTCAAAACGGCTTTGACCTGAAAATAAGCTACTCTTTGTCGCACCAAAAGATATTTAACAAAATTTTTAGTTCTGAAAATAAGCTATCCCCATGATCGATAAACGTTGCTACATAGTAAAGTCTAAATTTTACTAAGCAAATTGATCAAAGTCGCATAAGTAACCTTGTTCAGCAGATCAAAATACGCGTACCTAAAAATTTCATAAAAATCGGAGAACTTTTTATTATTTGACTTTTAATTTTTACGTTCAACGGTTTTTTTTTATAAAAAAAAAACCGTTGAACGTAAAAATTAAAAGTCAAATAATAAAAAGTTATTCGATTTTTATGAAATTTTTAGGTACGCGTATTTTGATCTGCTGAACAAGGTTACTTATGCGACTTTGATCAATTTGCTTAGTAAAATTTAGACTTTACTATATAGCGATTATAATCAATTATTTTATAAGTTACCACGAATTTTTTTTGCATGTTTATTTATTGTTTATAACATGTTTATTTATTGTCTACAGCATATTTATTTATCTATTTTACTTGTTAGAGTTTGTGTTCGAAAATAAGCTACTCCTTTAAATTACTTAAAATAGTAAATAACCTGAAAATAAGCTACCCACGAATTTTTTTGTTAAAAATCAGCAAAAAAAGGTAGCTTATGTTCGGCAACATACGGTAGCGCAAATGTAATAAATTAATTTTTTTAATATTAATCATCATAAATCACAATATATCGAATTTTTAATAAATAAATTGATCATATTGATCCTGTAATTTGGAGTATACTGGGCATCATTATTCATATGATCCGGTAATGCACTATGGTACAGGTGTGTATTATTTTTTAAAATCCTAAAAGAAAATACATAATTTTGGATTTTTTAATCAAAAAATTCAAAATTAAGCATCTTTTTTTAAATTTTTAAGAAATATAAAATTAAATTTGCCTGTATAATGTATTTTTATATGCTGACTAAGTTTTATTAGAGCAAAATATTATAATCAATTAATAAACTTTGGGGTATAATAGTATTTTTAGTATTTTTATTAATAAAAGTATAAAAAATCTGTCTTCCTCCTATATAGTCACCTCCTTTATAATCATATCATAGTAAAACCTTTTTATAATCACACCAAAATTTGCAACCACTTTACTAATATATTATAAAAAAATACCTTTTTATAAGCACATCATAATAAAAACCTTTATATAATCATATAATTTGCATGATACAGACTATGTAATTATAGAGGAGGAAGACAGTATTATAATTCTCAAATTTTACTAATTAATTCTAACTTTGTACTCTAAAAAAACTTGTTTAGCATACAAAAATACATTATGCTAGTATATTTAATTTTATATTGTTTGAAAGTTCAAAAAAGATATTTAATTTTGAATTTTTAATTAAAAAATTCAAAATTAAGGGTAGGGTGTCAATATTTCCATTTTCATATAAAATAGATTGTAGATCAACTTTGTATAACTATATCATATGATTTACATATAAACATCATATGATTCGACCAATGAGGATTATTAAATTTTTGTGTAACCCAGGAAAAACATATAATGATCTTGGAAAATTTAATTCTATATGAAGTTTATTTTTTTTAAAGAGATGCATTTCTTACAACTACATTATTATAAACAAGCTACTTTAAACTATATATTATATAAATATGGTAAAAATTGACTCAGATAATAAAAAGTTTTATTAGAAGCATATTTTTATTTACTATATAAAAATTCAATCTACCATGTAGATCATATGAAAAATGATCTACGTACACCTTACCCTTAAGCATCTTCTCTTAAATTTTTAAAAAAATTTTTTTTTTTTAAACTTAGGCAGTCTTGCCGATACTTTATTAGAATTTAAGTTATATATATATATAATGCTACTTTCTATTACTAAGTCCGACATCACTCTATTTCTCAAAGGAAAATCAAGTGCGACCTGCCACACTAGTCTCACGTGAGTTTGACTAGGGGCTATGTCAAACAGCCTATTTTTTTAGCCAAAAGGGTCTTGCCCCTTCGGTGATATATTTTTCTAATGATTCTACTCGTAATTAGTTCATGTCCCTTCTCTTTTCCTCCTGGCTAGACATATTACTAGGGGGTGCTCCCTTTCCTTCTAATTTCTCGCTTCTTTCCTTGAGAATATTTCTACTTTTTGTCGCTTTGGATCTTGTTTTGGACTCCCATTTGGCCTTTTTCCCTATACCTATACTTTTTTCACAAGCGATAACTGTTTCACATCTTGGTTTCCAAATCCATGATAGATCTAATACAAAGTAAGTAGCTGCTGCACAGTATTCTTTTCCTTGCACTCTTCTAGAAGAATTTGTTCTGTCTTCTTTCTCATCAGGTTTCTAATGATTTCTTTTCTAATTGCTTCTTTCTGTTCTTGTGTTTTACCGTATAGCCAGTTGGTTAGCTTGGTCATGGGGATTTTTCTCTGTAAGTCCTGTTTCAAAGAGTTCCAAAGTATTTGAGAAACTTGTGACTCGATTTCTAAATTTTTAAAAATTATAAAATTAAATATGCTAGTATAATATATTTTTATATACTGAACAAGTTATATTAGAGCAAAATATTATAATTAATTAAGCATTTTTAGTATTTTTATTAATAAAATTATAAACAATATCATGATTCTCAAAATTTTACTAATTCTTTCTAATTTTGTGCTTTGAAAAAACTTGTTTAGTACATAAAAATATATTATACTAGTGTATTTAAATTTATATTTCTTAAAAATTTTAAAAAAATGCTTAATTTTGAATTTTTTAATCAAAAAATCAAAAATTAAGTATTTCCTTTTATTTTTTTTTTAAAAAGTATAAAAATTAAAAATGTTAGCATAATGAATTTTTTATGTTGAACAAGTTTTATTATAGCAAAATATTATAATCAATTAATAAAATTTTGTGTATAATAGTATTTTTAGTATTTTTATTAATAAAATTATAGAAAATATTATAATTTTCAATAACTTTGTGCTTTAAAAAACTTGATCAGCATATAAAAATACATTATACTAGCATATTTAATTTTATATTTCTTGAAAAATTTTAGAAAAAATACTTAATTTTAAATTTTTAATCAAAAAATCCAAAACTCTTAAATTTTTAAAAATTATAAATTAAATGTACTAGCATAATATATTTTTATATATTTAATGAAGTTTTATTAGAGCAAAATATTATAATTAATTATAAAATTTTGTGTATAATAGCATTTTTAGTATTTTTTATTAATAAAATTATAGAAAATATTATAATTCTCAAAATTTTACTAATTAATCCTAACTTTGTGCTTTAAGAAAACTTGGTTAGTACATAAAAATATATTATGCTAGTATATTTAATTTATGATTCGCCTAAAAACCAGTGAAAAAATATAGTAAACAGTGAAAATATGTTTACTATATATTTTTTAACTTTTTTGGAATCTGAAGTTTCCCAAAGAACAAACTGATTTTTTACTAAGTAATTATTTCTTTTATATTAATTAAAAGTTGTAAAAGAGAAAATTCTGGTCATAATAGTAGCTAAATTATTAAAATTGGCCTAGTGAATCATGAAATATAAGCATTTTTGTTTTTGCAACTATATAGTATAAACAAAAAAGTAAATATATAATTACAAAGACTAAAATGCTTATAATTTATGATCTACTAGACTGATTTTAATGATTTAACTGCCATTATGATTGGAATTTTCTCTTCTACAATTTTTATTTAATTTAAAAGAAATATTAACTTATTAAAAAATCATTTTGTTCTTTGAAAAACTCCAGATTCCAAAAAAGACAAAAAACAATAGTAAATTTTCTCACGATTTACTGTGTTATTTCACTGGTTCTTAGGCAGATCATGAATTAATTTTTATATTTTTTAAAAATTTCATAAAAATGCTTAATTTTGGATTTTTTTTGATCAAAAATCAAAAATTAAACATTACCTTTTAAATTTTCAAAAAATATAAAATTAATATACTAGTATAATAAATTTTTATATATGAACAAGTTTTATTAAAGCACAAAGTTAGGATTAATTAATATATTAGCATTTTTAGTATTTTTATTAAAGTTAATATATTTGTAGCCATAGGTTACAATAAATTTTTTGTAGCCAGGATCCATAACTAAGCTCAGATGTAATATAGTTAAAGTTAATATATTTGTAGCCATAGGTTACAATAAATTTTTTGTAGCCAGGATCCGTAACTAAGCTCAAATATAACATAGTTAAAGTTAGTGTAATATTAGAAGTTAGAATTGGAGTTAGAATTAAAATTAAAATTAATACAAAATCATGAAAAAGCATTTTTTGTTAGTAATACAACAGAAGTTACTCTAATAAAATTTTGAGTTATTAACAATTTTACAAAATGCAGTTACAGTAGCTATAGCTACAAATATATTAATTCTTTTATTAATAAAATTATAGAAAATATTATAATTTTTAAAATTTTACTAATTGATTCTAGAACTTTGTGCTCTAAGAAAACTTGATCAGCATATAAAAATACATTATACTAGTATATTTAGTTTTATATTTTTTGAAAATTTTAAAAAAGATGCTTTAAGTTTTTTTGCTTCAGTACAACAGAAGAGCTTTATTACTTAAAAGCAATAAAAATAATTTGAAAATACAAGTTTGCTTTATATAAAATTTTTATAAAGTTATTTGTACTACATATTATAAACTAAGCATAAGAGCAAAAGAAGGTTTAGAAAAAAATAAATTACTATTACTAATTGTATATTTGTTTCTAATTAAACATTGATTAAATATTAATTAAACAAATAATTTCTATTTTAGATACAAATTAGATATTATTATATTCTACAACAAATCATTGAAAATAAAGTATGCAAATATCAAGTATAAATTACAAGACAAGCTATAAAAAATTATCCTATTTGTCTAATAACATCTAAAGGTTATTTGAACCATATTCAAGTAATTTAAAATTTTAATATTAGGCGATACAAATAAAATTAACTGGTTTACATAACATTTGAAAAAATTTTAGACCGGCCGCCCGGAGGTTTTTTTTATATAGGTAAAATTTTTTATAAGTAATAACTAGCACATGATCATGTGGCGGCTGCGCCACTGAATGTTAACCAAAAAATTAGATATGGAAGTGGCATAATAGCACAATATATAGTTGAGACCATTTATAATACTGTAATAGACAAATTTAATTGACTAATTAAGCTAATGTTTAAAACTCAAATAAGCAGTCATATCCAAATCGACTATAGTTTTTCATAATGCATATACAACTTTATTTATATCCATGTTTGGCCTTGCTCGCTCGGTAGAATTAAGCTCTACATCATAATACTTTTATCACACCATGTTATTATCAGATCTGCCTTATTTCACTGCAACATTATTACATCAACAGTGACACCACGCTGAGACAATTTTGCTAAAAACACAAGATTAAATAGGGCACCACCAGTGCCCCTGTTTTTATAATTTCTATTAGTTTGCTGTTGTAGCAAATTTAAATTTTAATTTTTGAAATTGTAAATAATTTCTTATCTGGTAAACATTTCGCATGTACATATGTTCTAGTTCCATTTGGTAATAATATACTAAAAGTCGTATAATGCTAATTTTTCAGCATTACGCTAAGATTCCATCATAATGCTTAATTATTAGCATATTATTAGAAATTTAGTATAATGTTCTGAAGAATTTAAAATGTAAGCAACTTAGTTTTTTTCCGCAAAGCGATTATCCTGTCGCGCAGACCAACTAAGATCTTTTAACTAAGATCTCGAAGCCTGACAGCTCGCTGCCATAAATCACCAATTTAGAAAATTATTGTTCCATCTATTATTAAAGTATAATCCTCACCTCTAAAGTTTTCTCAAAATTCCTGTAAGAACTGAATACGTGGCTATTGAAAAAGCTATTAATAAAAATGGTCAACCATTCTTGTAATCGATGAGGAAAAGAAAATCATGAAAAGCATAGTGTCAACAAAATGCCTTCAGGTATAACTAGCTGTAAGTAGCTGACTTAGAAAAAACAATAAAAGATTTACGCGAAAAAAACCCAGCTAGTTTTCACTTTTTTTATCAGAGAAATTTTTAGTTTAAGAAATTTTTTGATAAAAATTATCGACCCAGCTTTTTGATTGAAGAACTAAACTGAATCAAGGATATATAAATGCCTGAAATTTATTAAGTAAAATATACTCTATATCAACATTCAATTATAAAGCATAAAAGTATTATACTTATCTGAGTTTTTTCTTAAATCGAGCTTTAACTTTCGTAAGCTCTACGAAACTCAATTCGGCATCAATTAGTTTTACTTCATACTGCTCTCCCAACCACTTATTTTTCAATTATTCATCACCCATAACAAAGAATTACAGTATTAAATTACAAATCAAACAAAAATACACTTATAACTTTTCAGTATTACCTGCAAATTTAAATTTTCTGCTACCAAAATTTACTTCTATAGATCCACCTTGCGACCACGAAGGATACAAGGTTCCTTTTAAATTTCGGAATGCAATACCTTGAAATTTATGTTGTAAAATATTAAATGACTATGATATGCATGATATAATACAATAACTACCTAAGTTTATACCATTTTTAGTATAAAATACAGTATTATTTGTAAAGTTTAAATAGCATCCAATAGTATCGCCAGTAGAAAATAACGGTCTTCCCAAACAGCAAAATAAATTGCTATCATCTCCATGATAACCCCAGGAACCATAATACCATCCTATACAAAACCATAAATAAATTTATGTTTAATATATCAAATAACAAAGGTTCAATTACCAGGCATTCCATTTAAGTTAACCGCCATTTCAAAAATCCAAATCCAATCCCGTTTTCCCAGAAATGTGAGAATTGCGGTCTTTTAGATCTTCCGGGAAAAATAACGTTTGGCTTTGAACATTAGCTTCTAAATTTTGCTGAGTCTATTTCTGGTTTTCTAGACCAGCTCCTGTGAAATTAAAACGAAGTTTCAGCGAAGCAAAGTCATTTAAATAAAAGAATGTAAAGAATTTTAAGCAAAATTTTAATGTGTTTATTTTATTATGGAAAATATATTTAGGCATACTTATTTTTCCTTTGTTTATTATGTCAACTTTAAAATAAACCAATTTGCATTGCGGGAGAATTGGGATGATTTGCCTGTATTGCACCTGTTTCTTCTGTGCTTTATTATAGCTGTTTTCAAAAAGGTGCGAACGATCAGAGATCACCATATCATGGAAAATTCCTGATATTTCCCAAATTTCCTACTTTTTTTACTCTCGCTTTTAACAGAGAAAGATTCTCACCAATTTTCCAATAGAAATAGTTTTATAGTTTACTATTCTAAGTTAAAGGTAAATTTTAACAGGTGAATTAAGAAATTTTTAATAAATTCTTAAAAACGGTGGTCATCTTGAGACTTGCAACATTTATACATGTTATATGATTTTGCTTTATGCAGTAAATCAACTATTGATCAATTAAAAATTATAGTGCTTTTAACGCATCTCTTAAAGTAAAAATTTTAATATTTAGAATTGTTAAATTTTTTTTTTTTTTTTAATTGTATTCAATCTTGATAGCCAATTATTGCATCGTGAACAAAGTGAAAAACTAAAAGAATCTTTTAGAGTTACTTAATAATTATAATGCTATATTTTTTCTCGAGCAAAAGAAACTTGATCTTCTGTCCAATTGGGCGTAAAAATTCGTGTATACGCATATTTGACATCTTCAGTTCGATTAGTTCGATTGCATCTATAAGTGGTTTTGTAATATCACATTTGAATTTTTGTATTTGCAAATAAACTCCACAGTATAAACATTTTCGACAACTAAAGCAAGTCCCTCTTTTGTATATAAGTTTTGTATCTAGTGCATCCGTCATCAATATTAATACGATTATAAAAACAAAATAATATATATTGCAATAATTTGTTTATATAGCGATAATAATAATGATTAGAAAAGAGTATCACACACTTATTAGTAAGAGGTGCTTAATTGCTACGTGATAAAAATTACAATGGACGTCAAACCTAAATTGTGTTGATTAAGCTTCTCGCACTGATAAGTGCGTGATGTCCAAAGTTAATTAATAAATTTCTGATTTTCTGATTCCCTATATGGCTATATGTCATAAAAAATCACCTGTTCACACCTTTTTGAAAACAGCTGTAATTCAGAAATGTTAAATCATTTAGATGGGCAAATGTGCATTATTTGAACAAAATTTTTGATAATTTGAACTAGTCAGCCTGTATTAGCATAAAGCAGATAAAAATTTCATACGCATGAATTTATTTGCCCATCATTAAATTTAACTAAGTCCCACCCTCATAATTCACTCAAAGTCTGCACTCATCTACGCTCAATTAAAAAGATTTATCATCGAGATTCCAGGCGGTTGGTAAATCCATGAATTACGTTAAGTGTTGGGTGAACTAATTCTAAATTTAATATAAAATTATGGCAAATGTTTATCTCTTATGCTTAAGAAATTTTTATTACGAAACTTTATTAAAATTTGTAGTGAGTTTTCTAATTTCGACAGTAAGATAAATGCATTTAAAGTTTAAGTATTAAAATTTTATAATTCAACTTCAACTTAGAAGGAAGAATTAAACAATAGAAGGGCAAATTTAAGGAATTACATAGCATAACTGTTTTTGGCAAAAAAGATCGGGCTACTCTTGATGGCATATTTTGATTGGCTATTTGCTTACTGCGGCATAAAAAAAAATTTGGGATTTTGCAATTTTCCGACCCGGCCAGATATGAAAACCAGTAAATTTTATTTGTGTCGCCTTAGTATTTATTTTATTTAAATTTTAAAATTTAATTGTATTATATTAGAGTTTTACTAAAACGCACCTATGGTGTTTTACACCATGTTACACAAAACCATTAGAATAGCCAATCAAAATTTAAGATCAGGTGTAACATAAAATTTCGGTTTTTTTGTTTATTTTTTAGAAAAAACATTCATATCTCTAAAGTTTGCTTATGAAACCACCTTTGAGGCTCTAATAAAAAAAATTCCTTGCTAAATTTTGGCATAAACTATGCCCCCTGCCTCATCCCAGGTCTCACCCTAACCCTAAGGTAATAAAAATTTATTTTTTGTTTTATAAAAGTTTATTTTTTGTTTTTGTTACACAGATTTGTAAATCTAATTTACCTATGGTGATAAAACACCATAAGTGCGTTTTATAATAATTGTTATATTATATAGGGAACCGCTATTTACACCATAGTGGGATTTCGTGTAACAGTAGATCATCAATCAACCTTTTCTATTTGCACCATGGTAATATATGTTGCAACAATAAAAACTCAGCTTTTTTTGTAAATTAATAGTTATTTCGTGCCATTAATGTTATATAATGTTACACAAATCTTGTTTTGGTAATCTAGTAGGCCTGCTAACCTAATTTTATAATGCGGGCCAACCCTAACCCTAATTTTATAATTCGGGCCAACTCTTACCCTAATTTTTTAAGGCCTTAAAAAATTAGGGTAAGAGTTGGCCTGTATTATAAAATTAGGTTAGCAGGCCTACTAGATTAAGTAACCAAAATAAGACTTGTGTAATGTTACATAACATTAGTGGCGCGAATAACTGTTAATCTACAAAAAAGCGAGTTTTTATTGGTGCAACATGAATATAGCTCCAGGTTACACAAAATTGCAAAAATCTGGCCCGCATTATGTTAAGGCCTTAAAAAATTAGGGTAAGAGTTTGCCCGCATTATAAATTTAGGGTTAGGGTTGGCCCGCATTAGATTAGGCCACCAAAAGAAAATTCGTGTAATATTACATGGCATTAATGGCGCCAATAACTGTTAATCTACAAAAAAAGGCGAGTTTTTATTGGTGCAACATATATTACCATGGTGCAAATAGAAAATGTTAATTGATGATCTACTGTTACATGAAATCCATGGTGCAAATAGCAAAAACCATGGTGTAAATAGCAGTTCCCTATTATATATTATAGATTAATACAATTAATATAATAGTAGTACTTGACAAAAGTTACAAATATATCAAATTTATTTTTTAAGATTTTTTTATATCAAGTCTATACTATCCAAGTTAGCTATAAATACTACTATAGTTTTATTTAATTTCTGCTTAATATATAGAGTTTTTTATTTCAATAATAGTAGTGAATTTATTAAAAAAATTATCTAAGTAGTACTAAGTTTTTGGCTATTAATTAAAATTATTTATAGTTGGCCCAAAAAACCTATAGTGTTAAGACCTCGTTAAAAAGAAAATAGTATACTTCAAAATAAACTAGAAGTATGAATAAAGAAAACATTCAAAAGTGACTAGAGTATTAGTCGAAAGTTTGAAATTTGTAAATATTTATATCATGATATAATAAAATTGAATTGTTTAATATTGGTTCTTATAAACTTTAACGCCTCTAAAGGGATAAAAAAATTGCAGAAGGGTGTGGCGACATAGAGAAGCTGTCTGGTTGTCACCCCCAAGTGACAGATCTAGAGTTCAAGTCCCACTGGAGACGAATTGAAAAATAGGCCTATGTTACGGTAATATTTGTTCATCGATCGGTCGGGTATATTATCTGTAACCTTGGTACCACTATCTTTAATAGGAGCATTGGCGTAGTTGTGTAAGTTACACAGACAAATCCAAGGGACCGGAACAATTGAAACCCGTTTGGCAAGTCCTGAGTAAGGAGGTAAGGAAGATCTTCCAACGGTACTACAGAAGACCAGAATTTCGACTAAAGACAGAAGAACCGGACGGAAAAAGCCCTATAGCAAGAGGGACACCAACCTGGCCGCCGGAGTCGTACCAGAGGAAAAGGACCTATGTTACGGAATTAGGTACCAAGTAGAGGGAGTCCATCAGGCGCATAAAGCCGGGCCGACCAATCCTTCCGGGCTAACTGGTTTGGTAGTTTGGGAGAGATCGGTAAAGGTTGGAAGAAGGGTTGGATGTGAGTACTGGAGATCGGAATGAACCTGCAAGGGCAGACGGAACTTACTGGCCAATGAGAAGTGGAAGCATGGAGGCGTGTACGTGTCAAGACCCAACGGAGCTCTGGGCGCACCTATATGGGAGTCTTAGGACATTAAGAGGATTTGGGACCACCGATACGGGTATAGCTGGTACAAGTGCATGTAGTGGTGTGAAAGTCGGGTCAGCTGGCCGCCTCATGATGCTATCCAACTATGCTTGGTACTGGAAGCCTTGGCCGGGTCAGCCGGGCGCGGCGAAACATGCCTGGATATCTCATCACCATAGCGGGGAGTACAGTCGTTCGCATATTTCCGAATTCAGAATGCTAAATCCTAGGTTCCAAAGTTGCAGGAAAATTGATTAGTTGCGGTAGCATGCAGGCTTGAGATACTTACCCAATGTGGTAGAGGCAGCTGCATGGCTTGAGACACGAACTCCCAAGAAGTACGCTAGTAAGGAATCTTGGGTGTACCAATTTGGAAGCACAAAGCGCCTACCTGGAATCACATACACCAAATTGGAAGTGACAATACTAGGAAATGTGGGTAAAGTGGCGGACATGTGAATACTAATCAGCAGCTGGGAAGGGATGTACAAAACCAGGCTGGCTATATAAATGGGAATATGGCAGGCTCTGGTAGGTTTAGGTCGTGGATAAATAGTCCAAGTCTCGGTACTTAAGTAGATAGTACAAAGATTGTAAGCAGTAATGTGTAATAATCAATATATATCTAATAAAGTCCAGAGGCATGACCTCACCTTAACAACAAAAAAAAAAAAAAATTGCAGATCTTATAATAAACAAAAATGGAGATTTATATGTTTTTTTTATAGTACAGGAATCTAGCTTGCTTACATATAAAAGTATTTTTTTTATTATATAAACTTTTTTTTAGTTTCTAATAAAAGTTGTAAAACTAATTTTTCTGATTCTAATGGCGGTAAAATTATTAAAATTAGTCAAATAGATCACAAGATATGGGTTTGTTTTGATTTTTACTATAGGGTTTTTCTTAAAAACGGAATTATGTGGGATTCTATTTCTATATAAGGCAATTAGTAAATTTTCGCCGATTTTTACTATGAAATTTATACCCTTTAACTGTAGACTATCTCTTAATACTTTTTTATTATCGTATTTAATTATTTAATTAAGGGCCTATGAATAATCAATAATACAAGCTACACTATATAATATTGTGTTTGAACAGGACCCCAAAATATATCTATAGATAGATCAGGTTTATTATAAAATTACCAAAAATAGAAAAAACTGCAGAAAAACTTCAAAAATAAGCAAAAAATTACTATAAATAGAAAAGATCTATATAAAAAATACTAAAAATAAGCAAACTAATATCTGGCCTATCTATGTATATTTTAGGGTTCTGTTTGAACAGATCTCTTATAGTGATACAAACATATCTGCAATTTTAAATAACAATTATGATTATCAAGAAAATGATAATCGTTGAAATTTATTTGAAGAAAATAATAATTATTAAGATTTATTTGAAAAAAATAATAATTGCCAAGATTTATTTAAAGAAATAATAATTATTAAGTTTTAATTAAAGAAAATAATAATTATTAGGATTCATTTGCAAAAAACATTAAGCAAAATTTATTTGAAAAGAATAATAACTATTTTTAGCTAATGATCATTTTTCTAATAAAGAACTCTCTAAATTAGAATGTTTGAAATTTGTGAATAAAAAAAGTTCTAATATTATATATCAAACAAATTAAAGTTAACAATCCAAATTCAAAAGTTATTATTAGTGATTCTGAACCAAATATATATATATATATTTTTTGGTAATCCTGCTTTTATTGACTAAAGAATATGCATGTTATTGCATACAAAGGTCTCCAACTACTGCCTTTAACCCTCCTTTTCTACAATAAAGACTCACCTGGCTGCTATATAGTGCCCAGATGCGATCTGCTGCAGCAAGCTTTTTCCTATCCTTAGGCCTTCAACTCACTGAAGGAGCTCCCTCGGGTCAATGGATGGTGGTCACTAGCCTTGTAAAGATTGCGTTAAGTTTGTTTACTAAAGGTCTGTAGAGCCCAGACCATGTTGGTTTATAATTAGTTTGGACTAAGTTGGTCAAAAGGATTTCGAACTTGTCTCACCGTTTTTCTTTCTTTGCTCTGTGCTCTGATTCCGCTACTCTTGAGTTTTTTCTGTGTGAGTTTTTCTTGTGTGGTCTCCTTCTTACTGTTCTTTCCCTTTTGTCTTTGTTTGAGATACCCTGAATTTTTCTCCCATTTGTTAACTGCTTCACATCGGCACACCCAAATGATTCGTTTGAATTCTCTTCTAAGCTCATAAGTATATTGTTATAGAATAGGTTTTAATTTTGGTAGAAATTAGTTGAAAATTAGAACTTAATAAGGAAATTTTGTAATAACTGTATTTAGTAATAGTGATATGTGAAATTGATGTGCAATGACACTCAATGACGCTTAGCGATGCTTAACGACGCTTAGTG